>CAKNWW010149991.1:4320-18502 GCA_932074435.1 Andricus kollari | reverse complement strand
AAAAATACACTTATACCAAGTTTCAGACAAATATTTAAAAATGTAACCACTTCTTAATTTCGAGACCGGCGACCCTAAAACTCTTTTCATACCAAGTTTTAAAAGTGTGCAAATTCAAAAATTTTCATTTGTTAAAAGTTACCGGCAAATAACCATAAAGACCTCAAATTTAACCCAGAAATTGGTATATTTCTACTTATTTCACGAATTTTCATAATTTTTCATCAATTTCCTCAATTTTCATAAATTTTATCCTGAACTATTGCGTCTGCATCCAGCAAAAGTCTTATTAAAAGTCTCCAGTGAATTACTACAATAAATTCCTACAAACGTCATAAATATTCGTAAGTTTATAAAATTTAAAAAAATTTGTTCTTTCAAAAACAACTTTTCGGTTTTACTTTCAACAACTTTTTGTTAGTTATAAAATTATAATATACTAACGTCGATCGTCATAACTTGAAGCACCATTTCTAGAGACTAAAGCATAGTTGTCGTCCTGTGATATCGGAACACCATCATCTGTAAGATATAATATAGGGATTGTTATTAAAGAATTTTTCTAACTAATCCAACAAATTTTAAATCGTCAACACCAAAAACCGCCTTGTACACATTGTTATACAGCTGCTGCTACAAATTGAATCTTTGGCCCTTTTATTATTTTATTATTTATTATTATTTTAAAGATTATTTTGAGTGGCTTTCAAATCTACGCTGAGAAAAGGACTATGAGAAATTGAGTACGTCAAAAATTTGAATACGTCAAAAGTTTCCGGTTAATTACCATAAGGATCTCAATTTAGAAAAAATATCCATAAAGTTGATATATTTCCACCGATTTTACACATTTTTATAAAGTTCCATAAATTTTATCAATTGTCATAAATTTCTATAAGCTTTAGAAATTATTGTGCCCTGATTAGGAAAAGTATCACTAACTGCAAAAAATCGAAGATTAGTTTTTATATTGTTGGAATCGTAACGAAAATTCCCCTGTTCATTTAAATAATGTATTGCATTGTTAATAACATCAAAAACAGTTTATGTATAATTTTCGGAAAACACCGTTAATTGTCAAGATTGAAGATTTGTGTTTTGAGAGAGAGCCGTAACTGAACGTTACGAACTTTACTAAAATATTAGACGAGAAAAGACACAGCATTTTTTCCAGAAAAAAAAAATATATGGGTGTCAACGGCGTTCAGCGAGAACAATTTATTGGCGGTTAAGAAATAAAATTTGCATTTTTTCTGAACCCCAAAAATTATATATTAGTTCAAAAAATTATAATATACTAACGTTCAAGGGGTGATATTGAAGCACGCTGTCTATTCCGGGCCGCTGTTAATATTCGTTGTACTTCTTGTGAAGGACCATTTTCCCCTGTAAAATATAATGTAGGGATTTGTATTAAAGAATTTCTTCAACGAACCCCAAAAATTTGAAATCGGCGACCCCAAAACCATATTATACCACAAGCAGAAAAAAGGGTATTTAAAATTTACAACACTATAGACACACATATGGACAAAATGACTTTTTGGAAGATTTTAAAAGAAGTTCAGTTAAATCTACTGATTTTCTGTAGATTTCGTCTAGCTTTCAGTATCTGTAGATTTTACGGAAGTTCTTGTAAAATCTACTAAAAAATCATGTCATCGAAATTTGTACCAATCGTGTTGCAAATAATTCGAATGATATGTCTTCATGCTGGCTTCAGACAAACATATGCAAATTTAATAATTTTTGCTTTTGTATTGGATTTGCCATTTAATTTTGTAACTTTTGACATCAAATGCGAAAACGGCGCCTCAGGGGGCCCCCCCCCCTTGGACGGGGTTTCATGAAGCTGCGATGAGAAATCGAATTTTTGCCAATTTTATTGTATTTTGGACAACTGTGAGGCAACTAGCAGTGCTAGTTGGGTTTTCTGGCTCAATAAATATACCGCTTAATGGATGCAGTATTCTTTTACAGATTTTCATTGAGTGGCTTTCAAATCTATTTGGAAAAAGCGCCTACTGGAAATTAATTAGCTGAAAGGACAACGAACCTGACGTAGCCATTGAAAGAAATGCACAAAAATTTTTAACAAAATGCATACGTCCAGAAAAACGGTTATCAAAATTGTCAAAGGTTGCCCGTAAATTACGATAAGAATCACAAATTAAAAAAAATTTCCATAAATTTTATATATTTCCAACAATCTCACAAGTTTTCATAAATTTTCATAAATTTTATCAATTTTCATAAATCTCTTGAAATTTTAGAAATTATAGCCTGACCTAATGCGTATTCGTCTAGCAGAACTGGTTTGAAAAGTAACCGATGAATTACATCACATTCCCATACGTTTCTGTCAATGCCAATAAATTCCCATAAATTTCTATGAATTCTCACAAATTTCAACGAATTTCACAAATTCCAAAAATTTCCACGACTTTTACAAATTTCAATAAATTTCTAAAATTTACAGAAAATTCTTTCTTTGAAAACCGGGGTTTCAAGTTGATTTCGAAACCGGGGAAAGCCACAGTACTTTTGTCCACAGAAAATATGTGCACAATTAATTTTCCTATAAGAATATGAGAACAATTTATTGGCACTTGAGAAACAAAATTTGAATTTTTTTCAAATCTCAAAAGATTTTTGTTAGTTCCAAAAAATTATAACATACTCACGTAGAGTTATAGACCGTAAATCATCGTCATCGGTTTGATGGAAGGGCCCTGTGCTCGTATACTGACCTTCTGAAATCGTAAGAAAAAAGATACACCTGATAATTTATTGCATTGTTTATAGACTTATAAATATTTATTGCATAATTTTTGGAGAACACCATTAACTGCATATATTGGCGATTTGCGATTTAAGAGACGGCTATCTCGAGCCTTCCTGATTTGGGGAAGGTCCGAACAGCCCCGAGGAAAAAGCTTTGAATTTTGAGAAACGTCGTGACTGCGTTTATTATAAGTTGTTATATGCAAAATTGTTATTGAAACCCTGCATTCTTAATAATTAATAACGATATTAAAGTAAAAAGAAGTTATATTTTTATTATTCGTTATCCATGAAATTCAATAACAGTTATAACATTCTTATCTATAATTACGGTTAACGAAATGTTCGACTTATAATTTATTGAAATTTATAACATTAATATCTGCTTGCCTGATTTGAACGTGAGTTTAAAAATCATAAAAGAATTATTGATATTAATATGATTCATAATAATAATAATAATAAGAAAAATATATTGAAGAGCATCAATTACAAATATATAAAATTGCCGAATTTTAAATCGAAAGTTGTTAACTTTAAAGAATTTTCAACTGTAAATCTTAAAAATTAAAAACAAAGATGTTTCATATTACATTCCTTTAAAAGGCAAGTCTCAATAATGGAATAATTTACCAATCCGTGTTTTTTTTAATGTATAATTTTTGATTGCATCTGTTCAAAATGGTAAAGAATTGAATTTTCGATCTTTGAAGTTGAAGATTTCCTTATTTAAAATATTTACAATGAAAAATTATGCTTGTAGTGTTATATGGCATGCACAATTTTTAATCACGCAAAGAAACTAAAAAAATTGTAATAATTAACAAAATGCCGGTCATTTTTCGAAAAAAACTTCAAAGTCGATTTACGCAAAAAACCCACCTTCTATTTACAATTTTTTTCAGATTCATTGTACTATAAAGGACATATCCTGTAAGTTTCGTTCTCGCTAAACTAGTCCTTTTTATAAAAAACAAATTTTTGAAATTTTTTTCGAATGCCAACCATTTTGTGCTATTAAAGACAATGAAGCCATCAATTTAGGTAAAAAAGTTCACGATGTGTAAACAGATGCATGTGCTGCTGAAAAAAAGTAAAATCTGAACATTTTGCAGTGTTTTGTATATGATTATATGGTTTTTCTGGTTATATTTCATTTATAAGTTTAGTCTGTTATGGCAAAATAGCTAGAAAAATTTCAAATCGAAGGTGGGTTTTTTGAGAAAATCGACTCTAAATATTTTTTGGAAAATGGCCGGAATTTTGTTAAATATTACAATTTTTCCAGTTTCTTTGCGTGATTCAAAAGATTACATATATCACTACAAGCTGCCTAGTCTGTTCTCAAGATACACCCTTTTTAAGAAAATTTTCGAGAAAATCAAGAAAATCGACTCAGTTCCCGGTTTCATATGAAATCGGTCAAAAGTTTTATGTTCCACAATTTGAAAATTCCGCAATTTTAATGATTAACATTTGAAATTTTATCAATTTGGAAGATATAAAATTGAAAACTTCTGGCTTTTGATCTTCAAAATCATCACAATTCAAGAAAATTTGTTAATACATCTTTGAAAATTAAATAGTTTTCAATTGTAAATCGTTAAAATTGAAAATTTTTCCGTTGTATGTCTTCAAAATTCAACTATTCCAAAAAAATGTTTTAAATTACATACCTTTAAAATTCAATTTTGGAAAGTTAATTAATTTGTAGTTGCAAATTTTCAATATCCAAGAATTTTCAAAGGTAACACTTTAAAATTGCAGATTTTTCAATTGCAATTTTATTGAATATTAATATAAATAATATGTAATATTTCCTATTAATTATAATCTCATAATTAAATAATAATTTTTAATAATTTATATATTTCATATTCTTTCACCATGAACGGCGTTCTCAGCACCATAATCAATACAGTTAACTGCATTTTCAATATAAATAATTAACATTTTAAAAGAATTTTTTCGCAGATATGAAAAGATCATATGCAAATTATTCAAGGACAATAAAAATAGTATATTACATCACAAGTATGGTTAGGTACGTATTTACCTGCGAACATTGAATTCTCCGCGTGAAGACGTGTGTAACTCTACGAGTGATGTAAGATAGTTTATTCTAAACCATCACGTTATCAGCCTGCAGAGCCCCCAGAAAAGTAAACGTTGGATAGCCCCTTACCGAATTGATGCAAGAACGTCCTATGAAGTGAATATTTTTGAAAATGATAATCACTGTCCGAACATTTTTCTGTTTTGCTTCGTTTTCTTCATTTGTTAAATTTCTCGAAGGCCAGCTCATATTTATCCTCACATTTTCCGGGTAGTAAATCTTGTTTTGCCTTTTACACTTCTTCATTTATATTGCGGGACGACATTTTGATTTTTTCAAAAATTATTTTGAATGTACGAAGATTTACAATTATAACGCTTTGCGATGTAAGTACGGGTCATTAAAGTGTTGACGGTTTCCTTTGTTTTAGATGAAAACATACGATTGATATGAGGTAGAGTTTTGTATATTTATGTCTACAGTAAGTTAATTAAATCTGAAGAAATATATTAAGCGTTATTCAGTGGTCATTTTTGGAATTAATAAACCGTCAGGGTGGCGGCGTTCCGAACTAATAAAATATCAGTAGCTGATGCTGTTCGGTGAAGGGCTATCTAAACGCTCACTTTTCTGGGGAGTAATAGGCTCATAACATGGTCGTATTGAATACAAGTTCAGAAAATGTATCAGAATCCGCGATGCACGCGAATAGAGATTCGAAAAGTGTTTGTCCACTTTCTTGGCTTCGTTTATTTGGCAGTTAACAGTGTTCTTCCAAATCACGGCAGTTATAGCCTGCGAGGTATTGCACCTTTCAGCAGGAACAATTTATTGCCGGGTATGGAATGAAATTTTGATTTCTTTTCTGAATCTAATCAATTTTTTCTTAGTTTAAAAATTATAATATATTAGCGTTCATAATTATGATTACAACCATATCCAAGAAATTGATTCGCTGTATGCTCATCCGTCGCACGAACACGAATATTTATACGATCTGATATCCCTTGTCTACGTAGCCGTGATGCGCGAATGTCCCTCCTCCTTCCTTCCTGCCGTCGTATGCGATCACTTCCATCTGCAAGATATAATATAGGGATTTTTATTAAAGAATTTTTCCCACAAACCCTTAAAATTTGCTATTGGTTCAAAATAAAGATAATCCAAATGTAATCCCAAAGTCAGTTAAACAATAAATTAAGATAATTAGTTAATTACTGAGTTAAGTCAAAATCAAGCGTCCCAATTTCGATGAATTAAGTATATTTTGAGAATCTAGACACCCAGCATTATGTACTTTTAGAGTATTACGTTATTTATACTTCTTATCGTCTATTGACGAATCTGCAAACATCAAACTTGAAACGTTATTTGGAGGTTAGATTTTATTAAAAGTAACATATATTAACGGATAACAGTTGAAAATATAAGATTGTTTTATGCTTCTTTTATATAAAAAAAAGTGCTAAAAATCATTTGTAATTATATTTTTGTCACGTATGATTAATAAAGCAAATTTCCATAAAGCACTTTTTGCCAAATTTCCATTCCCTGAAATTCTCATTGATATCAAAAAGAGCAAGGCAAAGTTTTGTCCCTTAAGATGGTAGTTTAATGAATATTTGCGAAATGTTTTAGACTAATCACAGGTATATTGACAAATTAAAATATTAAGGAACAGTTTTGTCTGCTACATCAAACTTTTGACATCAAATTAAAAATCAGTGACCATAAAAGCCATATTGAATCTACTATTTTGAATTCGTATATTTTGATACCAAGTTTCAGACAAGCGTGTGCAAATTTAACAATTGTTGTCGTTGTATTGGATCCACCATTTATATTTGTAACTTTTAATATGAAATTTCATATCAGTGACCCCAATAACAAGACATTTACAAAGTCTTATACAGCTGCGGTGATAAATCAAATTTTTGCTACTTTGATTGAATTTTGGCCCACTGTGCGGCCACCAGCAATTGGGTGTTCTGGCTTGAAAGGCAATCCACGATTATTATTGACTGACTTTTAAATCTACACAGAAAAAATGTATACCAGAAGTTTTGGACATGCACTGTAGTTTTTACAACAGCCATGCTGAAAATTGAATAGTTGGGGGGCTAACAAACCTGATCAAGCCATAGAAGGGCATGCACAACAATTTCGAGCATAATTCACACGTCCAGCAGAATGGTTATAAAAGTTATCAAAAATTACTGGTAAATTACCGTATAAATCTTAAATAAAAAAATGTCCATAAATTGTATATATTTCCACCAATTTCACGATTTTTCATAAATGTTTACACATTTCCGTAAATTTCCAAACAAAATTTTATAATTCATAGAAATGTATGAAAATTAATTAAATTTAAGAAATTTATAGTAATGTATGACGTTTTAAAGAAATTTATGAAAATGCATCGTAATTTACTGGCAACTTCTGATAACAGTTCTCCTAGATGCAGCCTGCTAGAAAAGTGATGATCTTGCGGGAGAAAAGTAAAGAGAACTCAAATTGATAACTTTCGAAGCGTTGTAATGGCTTCGAAAGTCAAATTTTCAGACGTGGCGTTGTAAAAGCGCATATGATGAGGCGTTTTTATGTACAAAATATTTCCCGCTAAAATCATGAAGAGTGCGGGAGAAATAGAATTTATTCCCGCCAGGAAATGCGGGTCCACGAATGATTGGCTTCAATTATATGCCGCTAAAGATGTGATAAGAGCGGTTGAAATAAAATTTAGGTATTGGGTAATAAATCATCGCATGATGATCTGTATTGATAATGGACGGAGTCTATAGCGTTACTCGCTTGCGAAACGACACAGCAATTCAATTATTCAATTGCTTTATTTGCAAATAGCAACGTGGTGCTTTTATACCATTTTAAACTGTAAATAGGTTCCTTTTTATAAACTTATCCGGCGACGAAATGAATCTAGTGCAGTGACTTAGCGAGGATCGACTCCAATCATTTAAATTGACCTCCAAGAGCGACGATGATCAAAACGATTAGCTTAGCCGAATATTCTGGGTATAACCGCCGCAACTCCCCTATAATGTCTTCATACCTCTCTTTCTTTCCTTTCTCCTTGGCTATGACGTTTTTGTCAGCTGGTGCCGTAAATTCGATAACGAATATTGTTCGTTTCTCGAAGTCAAGGAGAACTATGTCAGGCCTCGAGTGCGCAACAGAAACAATTGTCTAGAATATGAAGTTCCAGTGAATGCGTTACTTCTCATTTTCGATAATTGACTCTATTTCCCTAGGAGCATTTAGCGGAGCGGTATTTAGGCCAATGCCGTAAGAGTAACAAAGATGGTTATAAAGCACTTTGAGTGCCGCATTGTGCCTTTGGATGTAGGTTGTTCCCGTATGAGTTTGTCAACTATATAGTATGTATCGTAGATGCTCGAAGTGTGCATGCCACGCTCTGCAGCTATCATCGGGAATGTCTTAGCTCAAAACGAGGCGACGGTATGCTAGAGTGGAAATGACATCGTCTTGACGTACCAAAATGAAACCCTCTGTGCCCGAATTTAAACCGGGTTTTTTAAGGAAAGCAAACGTTATATGTGCATAATCTTGTCGAGGAGCTGTTCACGGAAGTTTTTCTCCTGTGCTTTCTTTGAAAAATTTCTTTAGTTAGCTAGTATATCTGCACAGACAGATTTTCAGTTCCCCTGATAAAGTGTTACATAACTTTTTCAAAAGGAGCAATTGACGCAAACGTATAATTGAATATTTGTAATTGTCTTCTTTTTTGTTATTAACAAAAAAAGGCTTCACCAGAATTTGCTTGAACAGCTTGAAAACTAAATTCTTATGAATAAATCAATAAGAAGGAAATTGGCATAAGTTATATTTGAAAAATAAAGAATTAATATTGCCAGTGAATACAGTTTAATTCACCTGAAATAAAAAATGGGTATTACACAATATTGAGTGATTATATAAGCAGATAAGAATGTAGATAAAGTCTGTCAAATTTTGCTCATTTCATTCATCTTTAGAATCTCCTCTCTAAATCTAAAGGCTGCATCTAGTCGTCCGAAAAATAATAATCTTTTCAAAATATGCTTTTAAAAGTACCTTTTTTTAAAGCTTCCCGTGTAGGATTGGTAACCGGGATCCGACCGGGAGCCGGCCGGATAGCCACAGTTTAAACCGGGCGCTGGCCGGGGATACTGGCCTGGATCCATAAGAAGGTTATCGGTAGAGCAGGGTCCATTCTCAGAGATAAAAACAAATTTAAAAAAATGTAGAATGACCAGATATAGTTCTATAATTGTACCGATTCTACTATACGGTAGCGAGACATGGATATGTCAAGAAAAGGACAAGAGTAAAATTAACGCGATTGGCATGAAACCTCTGCGCACAATATGCGGGAAAATACTGATGGACAAAGTCCGAAACGAGATAATCCTCAAAGAAAGTGGTACAGGTGAGACACTAGTTGATATATGGGAAAGAAATCAGTTAAGGTGGTTCGGACATGTTAAAAGAATGAAAGATGAACGACTGGCCAAACAGGTGTATAAAGGTGAAGTAAATGGCAGAATGCGTAAAGGTAGACCGCCGAAAGAATGATTAAAATCTGTGAATAAGACATTAATCCGAAGAGACATAAGAAACCATAGAAACACGAGAGCTTGCATAAGAAAACGCATGGACGTGAAGGAACCTAGAGCAGTATACACTCATAGAAATGAATAGGTGGCACAACGATATTTTATTTTTTGGCCATTATGTTTTGGCCATCCGATTCTTGTTGTTTCGAAAGTAGACGCGCAGGCGCGATCAAGATGCGCCTGTTGTAAACAAAGCAAAGCGAGTCAGGTAAATCAGTCATACAAAGGGTATTGCTAAACGACAACATTTCAGAGATAGTTCCCTCAGGCAAGTGTTTAATAGAATTACACATTTAATACAATTTCAACCCACGATCAGATGGTTAAATCAACGTTACTACTTCTATCAGTGTACATTACACCTTTATACCTATCTATCCTATACCTATATACCAATTGACACAGTACTACTTTCCAACCGAGAAATTCACGCTTAGCCCGAAAGGGAAATGGCTTAATGGTATAATAATTAAAAAAGTATATGTTACAAACATTTTACTGCACATTTATTAATTTTCGTCTCCGTATCTAAAAATGCGACCTTATTCAGTTTTAAAATTGTAGGATTAAAAATGTTGTTGCACCTGCACCAAAAATGTTGCGAAATATGTACAATGATAATTAACACATGTTGATTTATTTTACATCATATTTTACTTACGAACAGAATTCAGACATATTATGGACATGAACATCAGAAGAATGAGAGAGAAAATTTTATAATTATAGAAACATTATATATAAACACATTATATTGAAAAATAGTATTAGTACATTTAGGCGGTGAAATGGCGCTTTTTACTTCTGGAAAAAATGTCTTTACTTTCCTTAAAAATATTAGTCGTTCGAGAAGTAGACTCGCTCTACACGTTTCAATTGGAAGCGAACAACACGTTGCCAACGCATTTGTACTTATGGGTTGTTGTGGACACTAGGGTGGTCCAAAAATGCATTGCAAAATTTTTTTTGATGATAGATGCAGACGATCCCCCCAAACAGTTTCGAAATCCAAAAAAATAAAGGTCCTATTTTTTCTTTTTTCAAAATTTTGATTTTATATGGTGCCTGTTGGGACTTGAAATTTGCATGGGAAAATGCATGGGAAAAAGTCACTTTTTGGTATTTTTCGAATAATTGTTCAGGGTTAGGGAAAAGTTGACATTAAATTCAAAGGGCTTCTAGAGTACTTTCCAACGAAGAACTTGACCTATCATACATATGGATTTGACGCCCCTAACACACCCCCACGATGCCCTGAAAACTACCCTTAAATCGAAAAATGTACATTCTTCAGGAAATTCACTCTTTTAAGCAGTTTATTCTCCTTTCTTCCGAAAATCATTAGTATAGGTCTATTGGTCACGATTATGGCAACTTTTTTTTCAAAAATGACTCAATATGTCAGGTTTTTGAAAATTTCAATGTGCACTGTAAATCAAATGTTTAAAAATAACGCATTGTCTACTGATATCGTGGAAAAAATTCATTTACAATCCCAGCGTTTTCCCAGGTATCTCAAGTTTTTTTCAGGTATGATTTTCCATAGCACGGAGCCATTTAAATGTATTCAGAATTTGTAAAACAATCGTTTCGGAATACGTATACAGTTTTGCGACTTTATTATAAATAATGTTTTTTGTTTCAGTTTCCAGGGTAATTAAGTACTACCGAAAGCATAATTAATAATTTCTTGATTTTCTCCCTAAAGTCCACGAATTTAAGTAATACAGAAGAATTTATATTTTATCTTTTTATACTTTAAATGCAGTGCATGTTTAGGTAAAATTAATATGGGTACTTATACCTATAAAATCCAATTTACAATGCTGCATATTCATAACTTTTCAATTAAAAATATTGAATTTTTAATAGGAGAGCTAAATTTTTTAGCAAATAGTTGAATTTTCAACCGAAAATATTAATTTTCTACCATAAAAATAAGATTGAAAATTGAATTTCCACCAACAAACATTTTCAACCGATGTATTGAATTTTCAAATGAAATGATAAATCTTCAACGTGGATAGATGAATTTTATGCAAAGGATAAATTAATTTCTCAGTCACGACAGTAAAAACATGGCAAACAAACTGTTGAATTGCTGACAAAATACAATTATTCTTAACCAGATACCTAAATTCTCAACTAAAAACAATGAATTTTCAACCAAGAATATACCTTAATTTTCAGTTAAACAAATTAATCAATGAAAAAATAATTCTCAGAAAAATATTTAAATGCAGGATTATAGAGCTACTTTTACAAATGCAAAATCATTGTTATTCAATTTTATATTGCAATTACTCAAAATTAATCACGCCTTCGAAAAAATTCCCTGACTTCAAAAAAAATCCCTCACAATTCCAGGTTTCTAAGGTAGGACAGATACTCTGTGCAACTTTTTGGTTGAAAATTAGTCTTCTTTGCTTGATGATTCAACTGTTTTGTTTGAAAATTTTGATTGAACCACTTTTTTGTGATATTCTCTTATGGTAAAGATTTGTATTTCTAGTGGAAAATTCATCTCGTTGGTTGAAAGCTTAATTGAATTAATTTGAAAGCTTTTAACTGAAAAAGTGAGGTATTCCATTTTTGGGTTTTGAATAGATATTTTATTTAACAAAATTATCCTTTTCAGTTGAAAATTCAACTATTTGATTAAAAATCTACGTATTTTGTTTACAATTTTGTTGTTGTTAGAAAACTAACCTTCTTGATTAAGAATTCCTCTTAATGGTTGAAAATTCACCTACTTGGTAGAATGTTGAGCTCTTATGTTAAAAATTGATTTAATTGTTCTTCAAGATTCATCATTTTAGTCGAAATTTCCTCTCTTTGGTTGAAAATTGAAATATTTGGTTGAATATTCGTTTTTTTTTGTGTTGTTTGAGAATTAAGGGTACAAAAAAGTCTTCTGATTTCGAATATCTTGGTTATTTTTTCGAGGTCATGGTCAGATTTTGATTAAATAATTTTTTTAACCATTTCATTATTTATTGACAAATTTTTTTATATAATCATTCTTAGCATCTCTGAGCTAGAGTAAAACTTTTTGCCTTATGTATTTTGTAGTATAAACATTTCCCAAGATACCGCGGTGTCAACATTTTCCCTAAAACTGTTGCCAAACCTATACCTACTATTCATAACATTATTTGTAATTCATAAACTCTCTTGCTTCAATATTCATAACAATTTTTATGAATAAAAACCCTCAGTGACCAGAATTAATAAAATATTTTTTATTAATCTTTGACACAAGATAAAACTCAATTTCATCCTTTTCAAGGCAAATAATTTCTGCGAAGTTTTGCTACATAATTGCAATTTTCTAAAGAAAAGTCGAGAAAAATATATAATGAAAAGAAATTTAAAAAATTGAAAACAGAACTCTGTTGAAAAGCAGCGCATAGAGACTCTGAATGTGTGTAATTAATTTCAAATCCATTAGCATTTCAACATTCTAAAAAAATTCGTATTTCTCTTAACTTTGATGGAACAATTAGAAAGCCTGATACGCAAGACTTTCTGATTGTGTCGATAGAGTCATCAATGATAAATTATCGCGTTATTTTATTTTATTTTTCTATTTTTCTCGTTGTCTAATTTATAATTTTCTATTGTTTTTGGAGGCTCACTTTTCGCTAATCGAAGCTGTAAAATTTCACCAACAATTAATTAAATTTTACCAACTCTGATTTAGAGAACAAAGCCCCTTTATCGTCGTACAGCGAACTATTGACACATTAGGAAGGGCATATTATGGTATTGTGAAAGTCACGATTATTTGAACAAAGTTAAGGAAAAAAAATCTTTCCAATGTTAAAGTGACAAGGAATCAATAGGCTCCAAATTAATTACATACATTGAGGGTCTTCTGGCGCTACTTTTAGGCTGAATTCTGTTTTGGATTTTAAAATTTCATTCCGGATGTATATTTGGCTGATTTTCAATAAAAAATTTCAATTGTATAGCAAAATTTGTAAAAATCATTTGCCTTGAATAAGGATGAACATAGGTGTCTGAAGAAATTCATTTCCTTTTTATAGGATTTGTCCTTACGCAAAAGATCACTTTATTGTCAAAATATTTCCTTACTCAATATTGAAAAACAACTTAATGCTTGATAAAAATATTGAAAACGGTTTATAATAATTTTTTAAAGTCATCAACATGTAAAACGTGAAAAATAAAAAAGTTAAACCAAATAACGCGATGTTGTAGACTTTTTATCACTATTAAAACAATGAGAAGGCCATATTAGGAAATTTTCGACCAGACCTAGTCTGCTTCTGCTTTTAAAGTATCATCTGCTGATTGTTTGTACATAGTAAATAAAAAGAAGAATTTGTATCGCACACAATGGGTCAATGGGCTATTAATTAATTACGCGTATTCGGTGTTCTCATGCATTTCTTTTTAACATAATTCTGTTTTCGATTTTCAACATTTTTTACGGTTCTACATTTTTCTAGCTTTCCATAGATAATTAAAATTTTTGAAGGGAACGTGTATTCATAAAAAATATATTGCCTAAGAACCTGTGAATAAATAATGGCTCATCGTACTAGCCAATGTAACGAAAGAAAAAAATGTTTATCTTGTGTCAATGAAAAAAGAGAGTGAATGAAGAATAAACAATGTTAGTAATAACAATTCAAGGAGAGAATGTTTTGTTCAATCGGAAGATTTCTTATAGTTTAAA
>CAKNWW010149295.1:1281-11856 GCA_932074435.1 Andricus kollari | reverse complement strand
TTCAACCTATCTATTAACAAAATGTCTGAAGCAACAAATCACTCATGAAACAGGGCCCAGATATTTTTCATACTGCCCTGAGTTGTCAGGCGACGCCGCTTTGCCGAGATTTTTGCCAAATATTCCATAATGTAAGTTAGCCGTGGGATTTAATTGTTAGGGATAAAATGCGTTAGTAATTTAGGTAAGTTAGGTTCGAATCTCGCCGCAGCGTTCCGATTTTTCATAGCGATTAAGCTTGCGATTATGTATGTAGTGAATAAATAAGGTATATATAATAATAAAAATAATAATTGTGTGCGTGTTTCCGTATTTAATTGTATTTAATTTTTGCATTTAGTTCCTCCTACTGAAGGTTAAATCTTTTGTTATTTTTCATATAGTCGTTTGAAATTCTCATATGCTTTGTATGGCAACTTCAAACGATGTTTTCACTCTTTCGAATTAAATGTATTACTATCGTTTTAACCTCGCTTGTCAACTTTGATATAGTGAATTTTAAATTCTCGAAAGTTTTATAAGAGTTATTGCAACATCCTTTCCATTTGTTCGAAGAAAAATATTAATTTTGCCGGCTGAAAACCACTATATTAATTTTTGGTACGCAAACCCTGTTTTCCCTATTTTGGAACGATATTATACTAAATTCTCATTCATTTTTATAATTTATTCTAAAAAAAAGTCAGTGTACCGTAAGTAAAATATACTCAAAAATATTTACCCGCAGGGTAAGAAAATTACAAAAGAAAAGATATGGGAAGTCTAAAGTGGAGTTATGCCAGGAAGATCATGATCAAATATTTAGCTTAAGATATATCACAGAAAAAAGCTTGAGAGTAGGAAAGAAAGTTTTCTTTGCATTTTTTGACCTAGAAAAAGCATTTGACAAGGTAAATAGAAGTAAACTTTGCGAAGTCCTTAAAGAGTACTGAGTCAATGGGTGACTCCTACAAGCAATAAAAACAATATATACAGGTAGTAAAGTGAGTTTAAGGGTTAATGGGTTTGATATTATGCAAGGCGTGAAACAAGGATGCCTTACGTCCTCCTGGCTATTTATCATATTTATGGATAAGTGTCTAAGAATGGCCCTCTTCGACGAAGAAGGTGTAGATCTCGAGACAGTGAGGATACGTGGGTTAGCTTTTTCAGATGACAAGGTTGTTATAGCAGAATCAATCGAAGACTTGCAGAGAATGTTAAATAAACTAAATTCAAGCATGAAGAACATGTGCCTCAAAATAAACGTAAATAAAACAAAAATCATAGTGTTTAAAGGAAAAGGTGAGAAAACAATGTGCAACATTGTCCTAAATGATGAGAGATTAGAACAAGTTGTTAAGTACATATATCTAAGTAGCCTATTCACTATTGACAGGAAGATAGATGGGGAGTTAGATAAGCGCATAAAAGAGAGTAAGAAGATTATCGCTAGAGCAGGTACCATTCTCAGAAGTAAAAATATATCAAAAAAAGCTAAAATGTCAATACATAATTCTTTATTGGTACCGACTGTGCTATACGGTAGCGAGAGCCATGGACCTGTCAAGAAAAGGATAAGAGTAAAATTAACGCGATTGGCATGAGACCTCTGCGCATAATATGCGGGAAAAACTGATGGACAAAGTGAGTAACGAAATAATCCTCAAAGAATGTGGTGCAAAACAGACAATAGTTGTCACATGGGAAAGAAATCTGTTAAGATGGTTCGGACATGTTGAAAGAATGAAATATGAACGACTAACGAAACAAGTGTATTAAGTTTAAGTAAATGGCAGTATGCTCAGAGGCAGACCGCGGAAAGAATGGTTGGAATGTGGAAATGAGACCTTAATCCGAAAAGACACACGAAGCCATAGAAACAGGAGAGCTTGCATGAAAAAATGCTTGGACGTGAAGGAAGCTAGAGAAGTATGTCAGGAGAAAAAAGTGTGGCGATAAATAGTTTGTAAACAGAGTGACAATAGAGTGAATGATGCCTGAAACAAAGACCTTGGATACTAATGGGCCCAAGTGGGGAACCACACATAAAAATGTTGTGAAGCTCTTCACTTGGGGTGATCGATAGAGAGATTGATCAGCAACCTGGGTCGGAGCGGTGCTGCGGAAGGAACGTGTAATTTAAATAAATAACACGAGAATTCTAGATCAATCTAAAAAATATATACCCCTACCTCACATTACTAATGCCTAATGGTATAATAATAATAAGAAGAAGTACTTGCAGCCCATGTAATACTGTGCGTTCATACACTTCCACCCGTCTTTCTTTTTACCATGTGCCAGTGTGAAACACAACATCACGTGCCCCCATTTTTCGTATAGTGGTTTAGAAAGATTGCATAGCGTTTGTTTCGCTTCTTTCAAAGCACTGTACCAATTTTCGTTATTCGAATCCATTACAAGATTTAATACAGCGACTTAGAAATACTGTAACTTTGTATTTGTAAGAGTCTAATATTCTTACGATTTATTCCAATCAGAGATATTAGTCTGCATTTTGATAGTCACTATACGACTTTTTCTAACCGTACCTCGATTATCCCTAAATTCGTATATTTTATTTCAGTTATGGATATGCGATAAAAGAAATATTAATACCAAAAGTCGCCCCGTGTGTAGTCGCATTGACTCCTGCAAATTATAAGCATTTAGGAAAATTCAATTACAACAGTAGAATCTAAAAAATTCGTGGTAAAAATTATAAAGAAAATACGAAAAAAAGAAGTTTCAAATTTAGTTGATATGAGTTATTTTCTTTACAATTAAACATCCACATATTGCTGTAGTTATAAAAATATTATTTCATTATTAAATCCGTCCTTCGCAGTAACTCTTTTTCTCATATCATTTTAATCGTTTAATATTTCTGAATTACTGTGCTAGAGTTGCTTTAGAATTTGTACGGTACTAATACAATTACAAGTATGACTAAAGTGTTCCTTGCGGCGTTTAAGCAAGGTTTAATTAGCATTTACGCAATCTAAGTTTAGTTTACTTCTTCTATAATTATAAGGTCTTATATTTTTAATTATCTGGTCCTAATTTCATAAAATTTTTGAAATATTTTGACTAAAATTTAATTAAAGTAATGAAGAAATTTAGAAGCAAGTCATTTGAAATTAAGGAAAAGAAACTTAACACACTTTTGGGGAAAGCAGTCACTCTTTGGTTTGAAAGAACGCTTCATAAGTGTGTGATGAAGCAACGTTATCTCTAGATTTATGAAAAACAGATTCAGCCATTGACGATGCAACTAGAAATTTGCATATTGAAATTAAAAATCTGAAGATCAAGATACAGGCTCACAAATGTATAAGTGACTTTACAAATTTCGAATTAGTTTCAAAAATAAAGGAAAACGAAAAATGATATTTTAGAAAGCGAACGAAAATTTGGCATATTAAGTTTGTTTTTAATGAGACGAGAAATTCAATTTCTCTTTTGTTGATTTAATCGATTTCAATCACCTTTAAATTCCAAGTTTCTGAATTAGAATGAACTCATTTCCAAAACATAATGTTTTTAAAATTTAGTTAACTAAAATATTACATATTATTATCATTACATATTATTATATACAAAAGAATTTTAATTTATAAACGAAGTAAAAATTCAAATTAAAAGTTCAAATGAAATTCGTGTAAGAATCGTTTTACAATCAAAAGTAAAAAACCGCCCATACTTTCGATTGCAGATTATTCATTCAGAATGAATTTCAAGGTAAATTCCCAGTCAATTTAAAATGGACCGATTTTGGCCAGATAATTAAAAAATATTTACTTCTTAAGATTTTGAAGAGTGAAATGTTGAATTATTTCTATTTTACAAATTTATATTCTTTAGAGTTTGAAAAACTATATTTTAAATTAAAAGAATGCAACAATTTAATAACAATTATCTTTAATATCACTCATAAGCATATTGAATTGTTTTTATATTCGAATTCTTCAAATTTTTAAAATTATAAAATAGAATAACGATAAAATTTAGACGTTTTTAAATTCGGATGTTGAGATCTAGATTATATCCCATTTTGAAAGTAGGTTTTGTACTTTTAAAACTGGACCCATTTAAACTGGATTTTTTAATAATTTTGATACTTTTATGTTGTGTTTTAATTATTCAATTTTATCTTCTCAGTGTAAATGTGCTTTTGATTATGACACTTTTACATGGAATATTCTTGAAATTTCAACCTTGTAAGTTATAAAGCTTTCAGATAATAAAGTTATTCAATTTACGACTTTTTTAGGTTTACATGATACTAAATTTGGATGTTATGCGACCTTAACTTTCTAAAAGATTGTTCTAAATTTAGAGTCTCATATTGAAACACTATAGAATTTCAAATTTTTTCAAATCTGGTTAAAAATTTAAGTTGAAGAGATTGAATGATTTTAACTCGAGAAGCATAACAGATTTAACAAATTAAAATTGAAACATACTGAATATAAATTTATAATGTTCCGAAATGAACAATATCAAGAATCCATACAGTCCAAATTTTAAGTGCTTAAAATTATGTAACTTCAAATTAGAATCGTACCCGTTTTAAAGAACTTTAAATCATGTCAAATGATACGATAAGTATTTCCAACAAGAAATTCTTTAAATCTTCCTGAAGAAAATTCTTGTTCAATTTTAGGCTTCCCGGTCCAGTTGCGATCCTGATAACCCATTGTAGATCGTTCCAACTTTAAATTCTTTTAAATGTTTATCTAACTATTTTTCATCAGATTTTTGTTTAAGGATGTTCTGAGTGAAGAGTCAAGCTAAAAATTAATCAATCATAAACTTGTTACATACAATCAGCAAAAATAGGTAAATGATCAACAAATAGATAAATGATAAAGAATTTTATAAAAATAAAATAATTCTCATGAAAACTTATAACGAAAAAAATTGTAAGGAATCTTCTATAGAAGAAAATGAGCTCTGGTAAATTGAAATAGAATGAAAATTATGATAACTATATTTTAATAAAGAAATTATGACAACAAACATTTTTTTATTATTTACTTATAGGTTTCTCTTTTGAAATTCGTTGCAAAAATTTATGGGCTCTTTTTGTCAACTTTATAAATAAAATTAAAGATTGAGTGATTATGATCTTGACTACACACAGAGTGGCCGCAGAACTTAATTTTCAAACTTTTCTGACTTTTGCCTAATTTATTAGAAAAAAGTGAAACAGTAACCTATTTAAACCCAAAAAGTACCTAAAGTGACTAATGTGCATTAATAATATCACTAATATTTTCAAGTTAAATTCAAAAGAATTCAAATAATTTGAAAAAAATGTAATCCAAACAGATCCATTGATTTTAGTAAAATTGGTATTAATTAAAAAAATTCAAGATAATTTAAAGCAATTCAAAAATATGAAGAAGAAAAAACACCTTGAATTCAGTAAGTTTAAAATGAGTTCAGAAAAATTCAAAAGAAATTAATGATATTCCTCAGAATTCAAGGTGAGTTTAAAATAATTCAAAATTGATTGAACAAAAACAGAAAAAAGTTCAATAGAATCCATGAAATGAAGTAGAATTGAGTGAATTCAGAAGAATATTTATGTAAATTAAAGAAATTCAAGCGAGTTCAAAATATTCAAGAAAATTCCAAAGATTTCAAAGAAATTTGAAAGAATTCAAGATAAATTAATAAGATTCCAGGGTTAATTCCAAACGAATTCAAGGGAATTGCAAAAGATATTTGAAAATCTCTTCAAATCTTTGAAACACTGCGAAATCCCTTACTTTTGAATACATTCTTTGTCATTCATCCTATGAAATCTGATATTTCCTGAAATCCTGGAAAATTGATTAAACTACATTAAGAGCTTTTCAAATACCTTAAAATCATTAAAACCTTTGGAAATCTTATACCTTACCTTTTAAAATATCTTAAAACCTTATAGATCCTGTAAAATCTTTTTCCATATCTTCCGAAATTCTAGGAAATTCTCTACAACCGCATAAAAAATTTAAAATCCTTTAAAATCATCCAAATTCTTGAAAATCCCTGGACATTTCCTTGAAATCTTTTAAAAATGCCCTACAATATTTAAAATCTTTTAAAGTACCCTTAAATATTTCAAATATTTTAAATTCCATTTAATTACTGAAATCAACTGAAAATTCCTGGGATTATTTCAAAATACAGTGAACTCGGGTTGACGGCGCATATGTGGGCGAAAGCGACGCACCCTTAATTCTGTATTTAAAACCCGATATTGCTTCTTCTAAGTTTGGAAATTAAGTTTTACAATTGAGATGCTCAGAGGAAGAACGTGATAAATCCTATGTTTTAACATATGACTTATCACGATTTTCCTCTGATAGGCTCAATTGTTAGTTGCAAGACTCTATATTTTTTACCTAGAAGAATTCAGGAATTCCGGCTCAAGAGTGCGCCGCTTTCCCCCACATACGCCGCTTAACTCCAGTTTACGTTTACCTTAAAATATTTCAAATCCTTTAAAATCTTTTGAGATGCCTTGAAACTTTTTAAAACTCTTGAAAAATCCTAGGAATTTTTTTGAATACCCTAAAATCTTTAAAATTCTTTTTAATCCCATGAAATTATTGAAATCTGTTAAAAATTTCTTGGAATCTTTTAAAATACTCTAAAATATTTCAAAAGAATTCAAGAAAATTCAGAAAAAAGTATGGATCTGAATTCAAAATTGGTCAACCCATGGGTTAACTTATTGGAAAAAATATGACTAAAGTGATGTTTTCATTTAAAAAATGGACTATAGTTACTTTATCTTTAAAAAGTGACTAAAAAGTGATTTGAGAAAAAGTGACTAAAAGTGACCGCGTGGTAGCCGTGACTATTTTTGACAGTTACTTAAAACGCTTCACTGACTTTTGCCTTTTTTTTTTAAATCCTTTACTTTTCCCTGAGCTTTCCCTGATTTCCATGTTTTTCTTGACCTACGGTCTCCCTGGTACACCAGGAACATTCTTCAATATTGCATCTCTTTTTCCCTAACTTAAAAGCCATTACAATTTTTGTTTTCTTTTTCAGGAGTCGTCCTAGTCGTTTTTGGAATACTAGTCTTAGTGCACGGAGCTGCTTTGGGCAGCACAGGGGCAGGACTCTGGGCCGGAGCAGGGGCCCTGGTATCAGGAGCCCTGGGGGTGGTTGCAACTCTTGCAAGCAAATCAGCTTCCGGCTTTTCAACCGCACATCTCGCGTCGAGCTTAGTCGCCCTGGCATTGTCGAACATGTCAGCAATTACAGCATTGACTGCAGTGGTCAGAGATTCACAAAGATCCTCAGAATTCACTCTACTGGCCGTTCCAGTAAGTTCCATGCATAATATCTATATATGTTCTCCAACTATCAGATTCACCGTTACTGGCCTTCCTTCTTCTTGTTCTTTTGCTAAATTGCCCCTTTTTGCTGCCCCGCTTCCACCTTATCTTCTATTCGCTCTATTTCTCTCGCCGCCTTTTTCGCGCTTCTTCAACTTCGTTTATCTGCAACAAAAAGGTGGTGGTGTAAGTATAATGATACAGAGCGATGATGGCGTGCAATTTTGTTATGAGCATCGTAATAGGGTGTTTTTAACAAATTGGACGTGTAGAGATATTATCTTCTTGTGATGACGTTAACAAAATGTAGTACTCATTTATTTAAAAGTTTCAGTTTAAGAGATTACACGTTAAAATAGAGTAACATCCCAATTACAATGTTGTATATGAAATAACTTTAGATTTCAAAACGTCACCTATAAAATCCGCAGTAATAGGTACACATCTCTGCTATTTTAATTTAAGATACAGATTAAACATTAAGCCAATTATCTATTATCTCATTCTTTTTATCTGATAATAATAAGATTATTATTATTATTAGGAAACCCCCACTTGAATCATGTTTGAACTTTTTATACGTTCGCATACATAAAACTAAAATCCACAGTAATAGGGGCGCAGTCATACGTACACAGTTTCTGTTTATCCGCAGTAGTAACTACAAATATACGCTTTATCTCAATTTTAAATATTTTTGCATTTTTCCTTACGTTTTGGTATTTATTCCCGGTTTTTTAAATAATAGTCAAATAAAGTGAGATTAAGGCTTGATAACGTAGTAATTAGGACAGTACCCTCAATCAATTAAGAGAAAGGACTTAACGTTTACATCTTTGAATAGCTTTATTTGAAATAGGAACCAACCTTTTAATTTGAAGTGGCGAAATTTCAAATTCCAAGACTTAGATTAGGAGACTAAAATTTATATTCAAATCTGAAGATCTCAAGTTCAATTTCCTATTTAGAATTCAAATTCAATTCGG
Organism: Andricus kollari; assembly: GCA_932074435.1. Classification (NCBI taxonomy): domain Eukaryota; kingdom Metazoa; phylum Arthropoda; class Insecta; order Hymenoptera; family Cynipidae; genus Andricus; species Andricus kollari. The sequence continues at coordinate 3,545 of CAKNWW010149295.1, read as the reverse complement.
ACCTCAATTCACAATTAAAATTAATAGTACCTAATCAAATATCAAATTAAAAGCCATGTCAACTTAAAATCTATCAAATTGAAATTATGAGAACTTGATATTTTTAATACCAAGTTTTTCATTCAAAAGGATTTCGATTATCCTTCGCCCCCACCACCTATTTTTTCAATCGAATTCCCTACACCGGGTCAAATTGACCCGACCACATTTTTGATCGGGCATCATTTTAAAACGGCTTAACCAATTCATTTGAAAAAAATCACAGATATACTACAACTATTGCAGAATTTGGTGGTACAAATAAAAAATACCGAAAAAATTATTTAATCACAAAAAAAATGTTTGAAAACATTTTTTGTTGTTGAAAAAAACGCATTTTAGTATAAAAATTATAACTTTTGTAATTTTTAATATTTCTAGCTAAAAATTTACCCTTGAAGGTATACGCAACCAAACTCGAGGTACGGGTCAATTTGACCCAGAAGTGGGAGCGAAGGTTAAAGTTGCAATGTTATTCAGTATAATGATTTATCATTAATTTCTTGAATATACAATTTACTAACAAAAACTTCTAATAATTCAATAAACTTAAGAAAGTCGTATTCATGTTACAGCAAAGCACGACTCGAGATTAGATTTCGAAATAATAAATAAAATGGAACATTGAATAAGGCAATCTGAAAATCGATGAACGGGAGATATCAGAGATCTCTGAATCACGAAGCCTGTTTTTGCTCTCAGAACTGGCCACCATCAATTTGGTGCGATCGCATAACGGTCTATACAAACGGTATAACAGGCGTTTGAGCAGAAATTAATCGCCTTCAAATCGGAATTCATTCGCAGCCTAGCAAAAAGACGAACACCATCTTTTCTAAAATTCAACTCTGCTTCACTTATTTTATATAATACATACATACCAGGTTACCAGATTTGATATCACTGGTACAAGAATTGATGTCATTGTCAACACTATTAAAATTTGTGATACAAATTTATCAACGTTTTTAAGGTTTTTACTGGACTGGTATGACAGAAACTAGGTTTAAATCATTGCTAACATTGATAAAATTTATGGACCGAATTCATTTCAAATCTGGCAGACAGTCCATGCTCAAGTCACAGAATCATTTGCCATCCACATATGTTGTTTTTCAACGACACGTATCTTACCAATTTGACGAAATAGTTATTTATGATACAAGGACCCTAAGTGGCACTTTTTCCTTGTATGAAGTTACAATACGAGCTAGAGCCCGAGGTGAAGTCGAGGCGATACCCGAGGCTAAGCGAAGAGGAGGCTTAACACAATCATAAGTGCGATAAAGTCTTCTTTCTCCAGCTGCTCCATACAACAGTAGCTTATTACTTTATAAGCCTAGGGCCCTTAGTAAAACGTTTATGAGCCTCAGACCTATAAATACTGTTTTAAGGTTCGTTTGCATGTGCTAAAACTGCTCTTATAATAGAGGTGTGACGCACATTTTTTTTGACAAAGTTATGAGTATTTGAATTTAAAAAATTGAGAACGCGAAGTATCAGTAAATGGTCGAATTTTTTGTTAAAAGTGTGATCTTTATTATCTCATACAGTAATTTATTTCTGATTTTGATAAAATTTCTCGTCCTCTTTCGATATCCTTTGAAAAAATCCTAAATTTTTATGTGGTTACATAGCAACACGGAAAAAATTTGAATACCTTACAAAATTTTGTGTTTAAATTATGAAAACCGAATCGATGTGAAAGCATCATGGAACAATAATATCTCCTTGACAAGGAAAAACAAAATTTTCATAAATTTAATAAAGCGGAATATCCATGTCGTAAGGTGTGAAGCTGTCTCAAATCAAAATACAATTCTTCATTTTAGTTACGTTTTTTCAATGAGTGAAGTAGTCTGCTGGTATCGACAGCTTACATTATTTTTTCTATGAACACTATGATGAGCATTTTTCTCAGGGTTTACTCAGTAGTTTCCTCGCATTATACACGTGAAACACATCTCCATGCACGAAACGAAGTCGGTAGAACCAATATTTTTTGCGTTAAACGTGTTCACGGACGGATAGCCATTTTACCGATAGCATAAGAGTTTCCTACTAAACCCTAAAAATATCATACTTTTAACAAAAATGTTGACCATTTCTTGATAATTCATGTTTTCAATTTTTTAAATTCAAATACTCAGAATCTTGCCAAAATTTTTGTTTGTTAAATCGGCAAGATTCAAATGATTATAAAATGATTCTGTGACTTGAGAATG
>CAKNWW010146173.1:995-16151 GCA_932074435.1 Andricus kollari | reverse complement strand
TTTTATACAGCCATATAAGTCCGGACACTTGAGTCTGGGACACCCTGTATATATATATATTTAATATTAAAATTTGCATAGACTATTAACCCATTAACGAAAAAGAACTACAATTTTTTAACTTATGTTCAAGCCTCATTCTCATGACTAAAAAAGAGAACTTTCCAAACGAAAACCATGTTTCCTTGTAGATTTGGGTATGCTCTTCAAGAATCCGTGGTCAGAATGGAGTTTCGCCCAGTAGGAAATCCAATATGGCGCCAAATTTGAAGAAAAGTACCAAAAAATCGGAAATTTTTTTTGTTCATAATTTTTTTTCGAGCCAAAAGAGTATTGGGACTCGATCCTAATTATGATCAACGTTGATCGGAATAGTTGAACTGCAAGAAAAAACTTGTCTCACCGATCTCGAATAGCCATACTCTTCGCAAAATGGCGGATCCATACCCTTCGCAAAATGGCGCATCCGAAATGGTGGACATGAAATTTTTGAAACTCTTCGATTTTCGCACAACTCTGTACTCGGGGGTTTTTGCGGTCGCTGATTATGAATTTGACATCGAATTTTTGACATTCAAAATGGCAGACCCAATATGGCGGACATGAAATTTTGGAAACTATCAGATTTTCGCACAACTCTGCACTCGGGTGTTTTTGGGGTCGCTGATTATGAATTTGACATTGCATTTTTAAGTTCAAAATGGCGGATCCAATATGGCGGACATGAAACTGTTAAAACTCTTCGATTTTCGCACAACTCTGTACTCTGGGGTTTTCGCGGTCGCTAATTATGAATTTCACATCGAATTTTTGAAGTTCAAAATGGCGGATCCAATCATCATAATCAGCGATCCCGAGAACCCCCAAGTACAGAATTGTTCAAAAATCTTAGAGTTTCCAAAATTTCATATCCGCCTTATATTGGGTCCGCCATTTTGAATTTCAAAAATTCGATGTTAAACTCATAACCAGCGACCCCGAAAATCCCCGAGTACAGAGTTGTGCGAAAATCGTAGAGTTTCAAAAATTTCATGTCCGCCATATTGGATCCGCCATTTTGAATTTCAGAAATTCGATGTCGAATTCATAATCAGCGACCCCGAAAACCCCCGAGTACAGAGTTGTGCGAAAATCGTGGAGTTTTCATGTCCGCCATATTGCATGCGCCATTTTGCGAAGGGTATGGATCCGCCATTTTGCGAAGAGTATGGCTATTCGAGATCGGTGAGACAAGTTTTTTCTTGTAGTTCAACTATTCCGATCACCGTTGATCATAGTTAGGATCGAGTCCCAATACTCTTTTGGCTCGAAAAAAGATTTCCGATTTTTTGGTACTTTTCTCCAAATTTGGCGCCATATTGGATTTCCTACTGACCACGGATTCTTGAAGAGCATACCCAGAAATACAAGGAAACATGGTTTTCGTTTGGAAACTTCTCTTTTTCAGTCATGAGAATGAGGCTTGAACATAAGTTACGAAATTGTAGTTCTTGGTCGTTAATGTGTTAAAACAGCTTAAAATGACTCATTAGAAGCACGGGCATTTTAGCAGAATATTCTAAAGAAGAAGTTTTGTGTACGCTTTCACAGCAATCCCTGACATCTATAATAATTAGTCTTTGTTTCGAAGTTTTTAGTCGGTTATTATTTACACGTTTGATATATTTTAAATCTACATACAAATATTCAATATTTTATTTCAATGAAAAAGATTAAATATAAAGTTTAATCTATTAATTAACATTTTGTATACCTGTACAGCAGAACAAATGTTGAAATGTGTTATTGACTTGAAAATCAAATTCTAATAAGTTAAATTCAAAGTTTTTTTTTAGGAAACCTATTATATAGCACCGTGCAGTGCCGGAAATGAAAAGAAAAATTCGAAAGGAAAACTTCCTGATGAATGGCGAAATGTTATTTTTCTTTTGAGGAAAAATAGAGTAATTGGACAGAAAACTGAGTCAAAATCACCCAATGAACCAGTGAAAAATGAAGTTCTTGCAGTATCAGTCTCAATTGAGGTGCAAACCCATATTAAGTGGCTGAAGAAATTTCGTGCACCATTTGACGACGCTCTTCCGAACTGGGCGAAACTTTTGATTACAGAAGTGAAAATAGGAGACTCGTAGATAAACATTTAGACTACATCCTGAAAGAAGAATGGCCGATCCTAACATCCGATTTTGGACCTCAAGTCGTACGTGTATGAAAAAATACTTATTTTTTACTATGACTAAATTCAAATATGCACTTTATGACTTATAATTGTCAGAAATGATTACTTTTTTATTTAATTACTAATAATTTCTTATATATTACCTTCCTGGTCATACATGTTTTTAATCAAGATTTCAAATTTTTTCTTTTTGTACGAGAATAGAACTTAGTTTGAAAGGTTTCAAAAGATTTATGTAAATCTCTTATCAAACATACAGATTGAGCTTGACTTTGAAAGGCTGTTTTCCGACAAAGATATTATTTTCACGACTAACTGGGAACCTTTCTTTGAAGCACTGTTTCAACTGAAAAAGAAGACAATTCGTAAATCGGTGGGAAAGGAATTTGTGGCTCAATATGAAGTCCTATCCAAAGATCCAGAATCTGGTGATCTCGACGGTTTCAGAATTTGTTTGCTACCTTATTTATTACCATGGAAATCAACAGTACTAACTTCCCAATGAATAAAAAGCATCTATTGAGGAGATGAGTGAAGGATTTGTAGTTTGGTGCAAGGTATTAAAAAAAAGTTTATGTGTGATCATTTTTAAATAATACTTATGTTCAAAATTGTATCTAGAACTGATTTTTTTCAAATTTTTTCTGTATTATTATCCGTATTATGAATATTTACAGACTCAATACAGCGTTATCTCGAGCATTGACTTAAGAACAAACAGTTATCATCAATGGAAACTTCGATCACAGCCATGCATGGTCATCGTAGCAGAAGATTTAAACAAACCCATTTCTTGCTATGTCAGCTTAAATGATCATCTTTGGCCTGTCGAATATACCATCCGCGTACTGGAAGTCGTCTTTAAATTCTTTATAACTTTCAACCTTCTTTATCCAAAATAATGCGCAAACGTGTGGCAGTTGATTCAAAAAGTAGTCACGCAAATAAGTGAAGCGATTGAGGGACGAATGAACACAGTTTTAAACTTTCACAAAAAACATAATTTAAACATAATTTTTTTTATACTACTCTTCCCGTGAATATTTGGTTTGTTTTTTAAAATGTTTCGGTGTAGCATACTCCGTAATCTTACTTATAAAATCCCGAAACAATTAGTGCAGCACCATCAATTTGCTCATAGTTTCACGGATACAAGTATATACATTTGTGTCCAAAGCGGTAGTTATAAAAAATTCCCATTGAAATAGCATTTTTACAACATTTGAATCGCATCTTGCATTCCGACACCAATCAAGATTATCAATTTCAGAATTGTAAAGATTTTAATTTTGAACAAATTGATGATCATGCTCATGCTAAAGTTGACGAGAAAGTACATGAAAAAGTTGATGAGCAAGTTGCTGATCAAGTTGATGATCAAATTGATAATCAAGTTGATAAGCAAGTTGATAATCAAGTTGATAAGCAAGTTGATAATCAAGTAAATTCAGGAGACAATGAACTTTTTCATAAAGTCGATGAATATATTTCTGGTAATGAAAACACTTCTGAAAATAAATCTTCTCGGGAATATAGCATATTATCTGATGACGAAATTATTTGTAATTTTAACGATGATACTTTTAAACAGCTTGAAAAATCTATCGAAACTCAAACAGCATCATTCTTAGGTACATTTTACTGAAAGCCTACATTTCCAGTTTCAGCTGTGTAAGATATTGTTGATGAAACTAGTAAATTTCTTTAAAATCCTATTTTTTAAACTGTAGAATAAAGATTAGTGGAACTTGTCGGAGGGAACGATAATAAAACTAAGGAAATACGACAAATGTTTCAATTGCTAAGTCAGCTTTTTTCTGAATTAAAAACAGAGTATGCACGTGGGAAATATTTGCGATATACACAATGCTACAGTCCCCCGAATTCTAAGTTTTGTGGAGACAAATTGGGATTTGTTAGCAATAAGGATCAAAGACCAACTTCAAGTCCAGATACATCCGAGCCTTCCAATCCAAAATCATTTCGATATATATATATTTTGAATAATGCGTCTCTCAGACTTTAAAAACACTTTTGTCAAGGGCAGTTATTGTATAGCTATTTGAAACAGCAATTTCCTGGTAAACTCCTTATTCCACTTTTTTTTATTACAGGCTCTAAGATAACTAGTAGCAAAATAGGTACTGTATACTATACACTGGGATATTTACCAGCCGAACACATCCATCAATTATATTTGAGTTTTATTTCGACTCTTATTATGGCGGAAGACCGAGAAAAATTCGGCAATAAGCAAATTTTCGAATAATTTTCGAAACTGAGGGCCTGACTATTATTGTCAATGGTACCACTGAAACAGTTTACTTTGCTTTGACTCTTTTTCTTGGCGATAATTTAGGTGTACATGGTATACTTAGATTTACGTAGATTTACGTAGAAATCGAGAAAATTACAAAACTGATATGAAGAACAATAATCCTTCCATAGCAGAAATCGAATCAGATTGAATATTTAATCAGTTAAGGAGTTTTCACGCTGTTGAAAATATTGCTTTCGATATGATGCACGATATTCCACCAGGGACATTTCGACATGACATTCCTTTACTTTTGAAAGAATTAATCAAAGTCACGTAAATTACATTGAATACAATGAATTCAAGAATATGCCATTTCAATTACGATGTTCACAGCCGAGGAAAACCACCTGCTATTTCACAAGAATCATTTAGACAAAAATGGCTTACTATTTACGCAGCCGAAATGTTAGTCTTAGTCCACTATCTTCCACTAGCCATTGGAGATTTAGTACCAGAAGGAACGCCAGTTTGGGAATGGTTTTTGATTATAAGAAAAATATTAGATATTTTGAAAGCTAGGTCTTTACAATTTGAAGTAATATATGAATTAAAGGAACTAATTTACATGTACTTAAAGCAGCGAATTGATCTGTTTCCAAATGAGACTTTAAATCCCAAACACCATTACCTGACCCACTATCCAGACCTTTTTAAACACACAGGACCTTTAATAAACGTATCGCGCATGGAACATGAATCAAAACATCGAAAATCAATAGCATATGGGCAAAACTGTAAAAATAGAAATAATATCACTAAGTCTTCAGTCAAGAAACATCAAAGGTCACTTGCTTACTATTTTTTGGGTGGCACCGGGCTAAAACTGCTGTTTGACAGGGTACGAATATTTTTCATTAATCTTAAAACTTCCAATCCCTGAAATCGTTAGAGTTACCAATTGGTTTGAAACTAATGGTTTCCGTTATGAAAAAGGAAATTTTATAGCCCTCTCAGTTGATGAAGAATTACCTATTGTCGTAAAAATTTTTCATATTATTCTCTTGTAGAATAATGTTAATTATATGATTGGTAAAGAGTGAGATACATTAGGTTTCAATATTCATTTGCATGCTTATTGCATTCAACCAAATCTCAAATGCACTTCATGTATAATCACATGCTTACCTAAATTAAAACCTGTACATAGGATTGTTTCATCAGGAGATGGGCAATCCTATATTATGCATTACACTTAATTTCTCACGTGTTATTATGATCTTTGTTTTTGTATTTATGTGTTGTATTCAACGTATTTATTTATAAATTAATAAAATATAGTTCCAAAAAATATACATATGTTTTTATTTACTTCAAATGTATTTCAGATACATTAATTTCATTTATGTAACTGAAACTTTCCCACATAATATTTTTGTTTGTTCAATTAGATTTACTTAGGTCAAAAATAATGTTTAAAATCGAGATATTCGTGCAAAGATAATTTAAACAGCTTTAAAAAAATGTTCTAACATTCTGTCCTTATCAAACAAATTTTATAAGTTTTTCAGCTTGAAAAATAATGACAATATATTTAAAATTAGTTTGTATTTATTTAAAATGTATTTAAAAGGGAGTTTTTTTACAAAAATCTGAAGGTTTTGGTACTGCAGCTAACTACTACGTAGATATAAGTACTGTAGGTATGCACCGTAGGTAATAATTGCGCAGATGTATGCACCGTAGGTAAAAACTGCGCAGGTGTATGCACCGTAGGTAACAACTGCGCAGGTGTATTCACCGTAAATAACTACTGCGTAGACATATGTATTGTGCGTAACTATTGCGCAGGCATATGTACCATAGGTAACTGCGTAGGTGTGCACCTGAGGTAAAATCTGCGCATGTGTATGTACCGTATATGAGGCGTTGGGTGCAAAAACCCCTTAACTCGAGTTAAGGGGTTTTTGCTGAAACCTAGATATTTACAATTGTTAAACCTTAGTTAACGTGCCTACAAAATTTCTGAAACAAGGATTAATATTTACTATCGATTCCGTTGATTGACGTCAGCCATGTATCGCTGGCGGCGTCAGAGCGGCCCGTCGCGGCGAGAGACTCACGTGTCGCGCGGGTCGCAGTCGGCTGTACACGATTCAAAACAAACAGTTTCCGCGATCGGCACATCTTTCTACTTGTTCTTTTAAAGTAAATATCTCAAGTTTTGCAATGATTGACAGAGGATGGCCAATCGTCGAGTGACGAAATTTCCAGCGACGAAGAAGAATGAATCTTCGTTTAAAAATGTATAGGACTAACTGAATATCGAACCGATGTTGTCTATATTGTTTGTATTTTTTTTATTGAGCAAAACTATAACCTAAATAAATTATTAAGCTGCATCCATCATTATATTGAATAAAAACTGTCTTATTTTTTTTTGTCATACAAAAATACTTATTTCCAGCAAAAACCCCTTAATTCCGATTTATTGTTTATTGTTATTTTAATTATTTATCCAATTGTATGAACAAACTAAGTAGATAGTTATAATGTTTAATAGTAAGACAACCGTGGAAAATGGGTTTTAAGACAAATTTCAACTTTTTTTGTAAGTTATACATAAATAAAAACTTTAATTGCATTTTTTCTGCAAACACTTAACTCGAGTTAAGGGGTTTTTGCATCCAACACCTCATATGTAACTGCTGCTCAGATGTGAGTACTACAGGCAACTACTGCGCAGGTGTAAGTACAGTAGCATACATGTTTACAGTTAACACAAATTTGGAGCGTGGCTAGACTTTCGGTCTGAATCCTGAAAGCAGCCCAGCTCAACCCAGTTACATAAGTTGGATGTAATGTCATCCGTTTAGAGGGAAGATAGTATCCTCTTGCCTCAGATGGATGAGTTGGAAAAGGAATTTATTTTTGAAACAAGAGACTATCATCTTAACATTTAATTTAAGTGGAAATTCCACTTCTGTCAAAAGGATATCTTTTGTGTCAAGAAATTTCTCTGAGTGACCGAATAGATTAAAGGAAGATGTAATTGAGGAACTGCATATTAGCCATTTTGGAATTCTGAAAATGAAAATCATTGCCAGATCATTTGTGTGGTGGCCAAAAATAGATAGCCATTTGGAAAAAATGGCGAAAAATTGTAAAAATTGCTGTTTAAATCAGGATAACACTCGAGAAATGCCACTAATACCATGGAAATGGCCGGAAAAACCATGGCACAGAATAAATACAGACTTCGCTGGTCCCTTTTTAGGACATACATTTTTATTAGTTATCGATGCCCATTCCAAATAGCCGGAATTATTTGTAACGAACAGAATAACGTCGGAAGCTACGATTGAAGTTTTTTTAGGGCTGTTCACGATTCATGGGTTGTCACGCCACATTGTAAGCGATTCAGGCACTCAGAATACAAGCAAAGAATTACCAATATCAACAGGTGGTTGCGCTTTATGCTATGCGGCAGGATTCAGTCTTCCCCCTACGGTTGCAATGTGAGAGCAAAGATAAAAAGGGGATGTCAGCAGGGAGGAGTTTTATCCTCCACCCTGTGGGCACTCGTCATTGATGATTTGATTCGTGGGTTAAATGAATCCGGTTTTTATACACGAGGATATGTAGATGACCTTGTTATATTGGTAACAGGAAAACCTGAGGGAACTTTCGTCGAACTCATGCAAAATGCTCTCAATATTATTGAAGATTGGTGCAATGACCGTAACCTATATTTTAACCCAGATAAAACTGTATTATTGGTTTTTACGAGACGCAGGAAACTGCTTGACCTCGTGAACCTTAAATTCTATGGCAAGAAGGTCGACTTCTCCACACATCAGCTGGGTATTTAGGAGTCATCTTTGACCTGAAATTAGCCTGGAAACTACATGTTGATGCGGTAGTAAAAAAGGGTCACAGCAGCCTTTTGGGCTTGCAGAGGCGCAATTGGAAAAGCCTGGAGACTCAAACCCAAGGTAGTGTACTGGTTCTATACGGTAATCATTAAACCAATTATAAATTATAACTTATGCATCATTGACCTGGGTACCAAGAACCAGTTTGGTTAGTTTCAGGAAACAGCTGGGGAGCCTACAAAGGGTCTTTTGTCTGGCAATTACTGGATCAATGAGAACAACCCTAATAGCGGTATTGGAGTCCATCTTAGGTTTGCCACACTGCACCTTCTAATTAGGCAGAGGGCTGCAGCGGAGGCATACAGACTTTCCCTAAGGGAGCGTCATTGATATGCCGCTTTCTTTTATCTGCATGATTTAATAAAGAGCGTATTGTCGGGGGATGGAAACCTTTGCATGACACTCTGTTAACATGCTGAAAGAATACTCGTTCATGAAGCCCTTTAAGGTGATCTTCCCGAAAAGGGAGGACGGGCATGATGAACAGAAAAGCAATTTATTTAAAACGGGAGGACTCGTCTGGTACACAGAAGGTTCTCAGGACTCCCTTTGCTCTGGAGCTGGATTACTTTGGATGAAACCTAGTGCGGAGATAACAATCGCACTGGGTAAATGCTCTACCGTATTTCAAGCTGCAATCGTGACTATTAAGATATGCCTAGAGGAGATTCGTAAATGTGGGTTTATTAATCACCACATTTACATATGCTCCGATAGTCAAGCTGCTCTCGAATCGGAAAAGTTTACATCTAGACTTGTGCAGAGTCGCCTTCAAGAGCTTCTCGTAGTGTCCGGAAAAAACTGGATCAACTTGATCTGGGTTCCTGGATATGAGAACATAGAAAGGTATAGCACATAAAATGTAAAATCTACGCGTTTTTGGTATTCAATAAACGATTTTTTTTGCCAAAAATTCCATCTTCAACACAGATTTTCAAGGTCACCATTTTTTTTTCTTTCTCTATAATTTTTCTATATTCGGAAAGGTTTTTTCTTCAATTAAAACAAATATATCCCTCTAGGTCATTCTGATCCAAAGTTCTATGATTTTGAGACAGAATTTCAAAAAAGGTCCACTGTGCGGCAGCCGTGTCGATGGGTGCAAATAAGACCATTTGGTTCTAAAATTAAAAAGACGTAGACGTTCATTTTTTGCATTGCTGAACAATATAACAAATGAACGTCTACTTTTTTTAATGTCAAACCCAAATGATGGAATAGTCTTATTTGCACCCATCGGTGTACCGGTACTAAGCAGCCAAAACTTTGTAACAGCCAAAAGCATTGAGGCTTGGAGGGGCTGGCTGCACTGGCATCACAGCGCAGCGAATGGTCTAACTAAAATTACGATATCTCTGGAACCAGAAGAGGCATCACATTTATTTATTAAAAATTTTATAATTAAAAAATGCATAATTTCATATCTAATACCTCCAAATTTCAAAAAAAAAATCAAGGATCGGTTCCGGAAATGTCGATAATTAAAAAAAAATCCAACCCAAAAATTCAATATGGCGTAACTCCCAAAATTTTGAAAATTTAAAAAATCCTTTGGACCCAAATTGTCTTTTATATAGCACTATGTCACCAAGTTTCAATAAAATCCAACGAACACTTACAGATTCTGATATTCCTGACGTGTACTGGCCCTATATTGTAAATAAAAAATAAAAAATCTACGGACACATTCGTATCTTTTAAAATTGAAGGTCGCACCAATGTCAACGATTACTTGGTGATTGTGAATTTTCTTTTGTTAAACTTCCTTCGGTATTCACGAACACATTCTAATCAAATGTCTCGCACTTCGCCGCACTCGATTAAATTATGTCCGTCATGTCATTTTTCACTGATTAAATTTTTTACTTAACTTTATCACGATTAAAACGAAAGCTACGTGTCTTATCAAAACATGGTTTGAAGGAAATTGGAAAAAGTATCGTACATTACATGGGAGGGAGCCAATTTTCACCTTGTAGCATAATAGACTATTATGTTGTTCTGAAATACGCTTAAAAATTGTATTAATTTAATAATTTAAACTTTTCGATTTTCAACCATATATCAAACATACACACAGCTAATAATTGAAACTTACTTTTTTGGCCCCTTGACAAAGCACCAATCCACCGAGATTGCCTGCCCCAAAATCTTAGCATCATTAAGTGCCTCCTTGGCTGCTTGAGCTTCTCTGAATGTCTCGTATTCAACCAAAGCATAACCTTTTAAAAATCCAGTTCTTCTATCAAGATTGAGATGCAAGTTCTTGATTTGTCCAAATTCGGAAAACTTGTCATGTATATCATCTTCCTGTGCCTCTTCGTGAACAGAATTAATAAATAAAATCCATCCTTCGACCGCTAAAAAGAAATATTTTAGTTATTATAAATTATTAGTTCATTAATTGAGTGCTAATGTAGTTATAACATGCGTAAACTTTCGAAATGTACATACATCTTTGTGGACCTGGTTCATCATCGTTGTCTTCAACAACGTTCATAGATTCGTAGTGCCCTACATCATCTCGTGTAGATACTAATTCCGCTCCATGACCTCTGCCCTTCCTTTTCTTAGCCTTTTCCTTCAATCTAGCAATTCCCTCTGAAGTCAAACAAATAATTCGTTTTCGGTTTAATTAAATTTGTTAGCGATATGAGTTGTTATTGAATACGAACAAAATCGGCTAATTTTATTTAATTTTAAGTGTTTCTTTGGTTCTTCGGATGCACTCTAGATAGAGACATGAACATAAGCTTGTACATAAAAAATACTTAAGCCTTTTCTCGATGTTTGGTAGCGCTTTGAATCTAATAAAAAAATAAACAGAAATGTTGTAGAAAACAAATACTTCTTGTAGTACTCTAGTAAATATTTCTTGTAGTACTCTAAAGTACATTGAAATTTTCAAAAACCTAACCGGCAATTAGTATTAGTGCATGTCTGTATGAGGTAAGCCTGTGTGCGCGTGTCTGTGTGAGGTTGACATCGAGACCGTTCTAGAACATTCCTTGATGACGTCACAGAGTAATATTGCGCAATTGTGCCAGCCAAATGCATGTAACAACAGGTTTAAGGTTATTCTTACCTCAATAATTTTTCGCGTAAAAACTTTCAAGGTTACATTTTCTTATACTTATACTTTCAAGGTTATATTTTTCTTTTTCCTGACAATTTTTACTGCGTTATATAGTTATTGCAATGAAATTTGATACGGAGGGCTATGCATAACATCCTGTTTTGGCTAGCTGAATTTGATTTATTGCTTCCTCATAGATAAAATATTCAACATTCTTCTAGAACATTCTTGATGGAGGCGTTAAATTAAAGTGCGAAATTTTTTGGTAAACAAGTTCAATGTTATTTTTCATGACGTATTACATTTTGCGTTGTAAAAATTATATCCCAAACGTGTCGATTATAATGTAGAATCTTCTAGAACTCAAGGATAAAGAGGAAGATCAAAATATTTTAAACCAATCGAATTATATAGGTAAGAGAGTATCTAAAAGAATGAAGCATTTCTTATTGTAGGTTATGTGCTCAGGATTCTTATCGCTTTATTCTGGTGTCGAGTAGTGAGCGAGCGAGGACTGGAGATAAAATCCAGCCGTGTTTAAAAGTTTTGATTTTAGAAAAAATTGACTGCGCTGGCCTTCTAAGTCTGCATACATTTCATTAGACTGTGCTTTCGTTCTCTAGAGATCACTTCTTTTTAGTGCTCGCAAAAGTTCGCATTCTTAGTTGAACCACAACGTTTGAAAATCATTCTTTTGCTATATGCTAGTTCCGTTAACCTCTCGACGTGTCACATGAAATAAGTAACTGCAAACAATTTCGAGACTCGAAAGAGAGATAATACAGCGTGCTTTATATTCAATGCTTTTTCACACGTGCTTTAACTTATATATATTAAGGATGCACTGCTAGTCACTTATCGCTTCTTACGTAATATAAAAACACTTGATATGAGATCCCATGCCTTTTAATTCACAGCTATATGCTCGCTTTTCATCTCTTATTTAGAAAGGTCAGTTTTGCCTATTGAACGTTGAAAATTTAAAATAAATTTATCAAAATATGCTAAATACAAAATAAACATAATAGAATATTTCAAAATTTGCAATCTTCCACTAAGGCTACTGTATAATATAACGGGTTCTAAGTCACTTTTACAAGACGAATTCTAAGCCACGGTTTCTAAGCCACTTTTAAAAGACGGGTTCTAAACCACTTTTTACAAGACGGGTACTGAGCCACTTTTATAAGACGAAGTCTGGATATGTATGACATCATCATGAATATCCGTACTCCATCAGCGGGGGTTCTAGCTCAAGATTCCTACCTTACCAACATCGAGAAACTTCTAACCTGCAGAGTTTCATGTCCGTGCTACGCTTCTAGAATATTCTCGTTGGGTCCTTATGACGTCACACAATAATATTGCGCGATCTGAATTCATACAAATAGCTTCAACGTTATTCTTATCTCAAGCATTTTTCGCGTAAATACTTGCAAGGTTATATTTTGCTTTGTCCTGGCAATTTCTACTGCATCATATAGTTATTTCAAGGATGATTTATTGCTTCCCTACATATAATATATTTATTTAGTGCGTAAAAAGGGTGCAGGTGTGCAGGCATACAGATGAAAAATTTGATACGGAGGGCTATGTATGACATCCTATTTTGGTTAGCTAAATTTGATGTATTGCTTTCTTATAGATAACATATTTAACTTAAAATTCCTCTCCTTATTTATTTAATACGCAAATAATTCGTGAAAAACATTTTTCTAGAACATTCTTGATGACGGCAACAAATTAAACTGCGAAATTTTTTGTTAAACAATTTTAAGGTTATTTTCATGACGCATTACATTTTGCGTTGCAAAAAAAATTATATCCCAAATGTGTCGATTATAATGTAGAATCTTCTAGAACTCAAGGATAAAGAGGAAGATGACAAAAATTTAAATTAGAAAATATTTTAAGCCAATCGAATAATATAGGTAAGAAAGTATCTAAAGGAATAAAACATTTATTATGGTAGGTTATGTGCCTGCGATTCTTATCGCTTTATTCTGGTGTCGAGTAGCGAGCGAGCGAGGACTCGAGATAAAATCCAGACGTGTTTAAAGGTTTTGATTTTAGAAAACATTGGATGCACTGACCATCTAAGTCTGTATACATTTTATTAGACTCTGCTTTCGTTCTCTAGAGCCTCTCGACGTGTCACATGAAATAAGATACTGCAAACAATTTCGAGACTCGAAAGCGAGATAATACAGCGTGCATTATATTCCACGCTTTTTCACACGTGCTTTAACTTATATATATAATAAGGATTCACTAAATTACGCTTATCGCTTCTTAACAATATTTGAGATGAGATCGCATGCCTTTTTTATTCATAGATATATGCTCGTTTTTCATCTCCTATGTAGAAAGGTCAGTTTTGCCTATTGCACGTTACAAATTTAAAATAAATTTATCAAAAATATAAAATTAATATAATAGAATATCTTTAATTTTTCAATCATCCACTAAAGCTACTGTACAATATAGTTTATAGAAATCGAGGATGATTTATTGCTTTCTAGCTAACTAATTAAATTCAACGAACAAAAATTGTTTCTATAATGTTGAATCTTCTAGAACTTTGAAACAAAGAGGCATATATATTACTATCAGATACCATAAAAACCTACCTTACCGATATTCTACAGCTGTAGTGCTTAGTTTCTAAAATATTCCTAATGACGTCATCAAATTAAACAGCGCAATTTTTGCGTAAACAAGTTCAAGCTTATTTTCAATGACGCATTACATTTTGCGTTGTAAAAAAAATTATACCCTAAACGTGTCGATTATAATGTAGAATCTTCCAGAACTTTGTTGCATCGTATGATGCAATATCTGGCAATAGTGCGCAAAAGTCTCCCAGAAATTTGGTAGAGGGCTATGTATGACAACTTCTGGAACTTTAGGATAAAGTGGCAGATATATTATTAGAGAACATTTTACAGTTAAAGTGGTTCATGTCCGTGCTAAGTTCTTAAAATATTTTGATGACGACATCCTGAATTCCTACCTTACCAACATCGACACAAGAGGTAAGTAAGAGGTAAGTAGTTTAGAACGAAAAAACATACATAAGAGTGATGAAGTTGTTACAGCTGTATTCAAGTGTGGGAAATATAGATATATTTAATCGTAAGTACATAAAGTGAGTAGTGAAATAAAACTCTTATTAGGGATTTTTTAAATAATAATAATAACGAAATAATGACAGAGTTTTTAATTCAGAAAAATGAAGTTTCAACTCATAAGTACAAGAGTACCATGTAGAGTACCAAGAGTACCATGTTATGAAGCATGTGTGCAGGCTAGAGAGAGAGGGGGGGGAGTGAGAGAGAGAGGGAGAGAGAGCTACGTATTAACAAATTTTAATTCTACAAAATAATTTTGTAACATTTGCAAGATTTCAGATGTCTTTGCGATTGAGCGATTCAAAAACAATCATAAATCTCACAGCATGCCTCTGCAAATGAATTAGGCCATGTAAACATTTTGCACGAATCTAGAAAAAAATTAGCAGATTCTTAAGAGATCTTATTACATCCAGTGGGTCACAATGAGAGAGATTTAGAATTTTATATATATATATATAGCTCGGATGTGAAATAAACTATTAGCAATTAATACTTGGTACTTTCGTGATAATTTCTTTAATAATATTGATTCAACTATTTTGGGGTGAAGAACATATAATTCGAAAGCTCTTGTT
>CAKNWW010145322.1:636-10803 GCA_932074435.1 Andricus kollari | reverse complement strand
TCCCAATAGTGGTGTAGGTCCCAATAATTGTGTAACTTGGTTAATGTGTTGTTAACAAATCTGATGAAAGAAACATTTAGGAGAAAAAGATCACATTTATTTTTAGCATTTTATAGTATTAAATGAAATTTCAATTAATTAAAAGTGGACAGGAAAGAAGAAAATTGGCGTCACTATTACTGGTATTAAGATCACGATTACTGGGATGTTTACCCAATTAGTGGTCGAGCACATAATACGACACACGTTCTTCTTTTATTTATGGCTTTGTATCCTCTTGGCTTCGAGGAAATTGTATTCTCGTCTTCATTTAAACAAAGGAAAAAAGTGTGGCGTAACATGTGCACGACCCCTTATTAAATTTGTTAATTTGTTAATTCAAAATAATTCAAAGCATTCAAAGGAATTCGAAGAATTCAAAAGAATCCAAGTAACTCAAACGAATTCTAGGAATTTAAAAGAATTCAAAAGTATTCAAATAATTGAAATTAATTTTTAATTTCAGGCCGCTAGTTTTAATCTTGAGTAATACTTATTTTCTGAATTCTAAGAATTGAAAAAAAATTAAAAATTTAAAAGAATTCCAAGAAATAAAAAGAATTCAAAAGAATTTAAAGCATTCATCAAAGAGTACATTAGAATTCCAAAGAATTTGAAGAATTCAAAAGATTTCAAAATAATTCATAGAATTCGAAGAATTAAAAAAATTCAAAGGATTTCAGAAAAATTGAAAAGAATTCCAAAAATTCTAAGAATGCAAATAATTTTAAGAATGAACCTCAGGTTTTGTGAATTAGAAGGTGGCAGCACATGTCTGGGAATATTTTTATATTCTAACATGTAGTCACTAGTCACATTCAAAATTCTAGCGTCGTTACCGACTCAGTTTGTGCGAAACAGGCAGGTCGCTTCTCCCGGAAAATTCAAAGAATGAACCTGAGTTTTTCTAAATTAGATGGTGGCAGCACATGTCTGGGAATATTTTTATATTCTAACATGTAGTCACATTACAAAATTCTAGCGTCGTTACCGACGTGCGAAACCGGCAGGGCGCTTCTCCCGTCAACCGCGAGGTGGCGCCCGCATGTTTTTCTCAAGTGGCTTTCTCCTCTCTTTCTATCTCCACACGTTAGAAAAAGAGGTCCGCTCGATTTTCGACACGGTATCGGAGTCCCACTGCAGCCGCCATATTTAAATCATTTGTAATACAAGAGCTTCGAGGTGAGCATTGCAAATATTCCAAATATATACATTTAGCAATAATAAAGCAACTTTAATTGACCAGACAGACCTGCCCCATAATATTACTTGTCATTTAAAAAAAAAAATTAGCACGATATTTCAATTTCCCTCGTTTTAAATTGGCGGAAAAAAATAACATGGGATGGTAGGTAATACGGTATACGTGACGTCATAATGTACTACATGCCCTTAATAATTCAAATTTTCATTGAGAATTAAAATTTAGTTTCAATTGAATTTTATCTAATTGACAAATAGAATTTAATTTTAAATTAAAATTTATTTTTCAATTCAAATAGGTATAAATTAAAAATTTAACTTTAATTTTTATCCCAATTTTTTTTAATTGATAATTAAAACTTAGTTAATAATTAAATTTGGTTCAATTTTAAAATTTGAAAAATTTAACTAAGACTTATGATTAACTTTTATCATTCACATATGTATAATGTAAGACATACAAGCACTATACATTGCTTGCATTTTTTACACTTTGCTAGTTTTTACATTTTTTACATTAGGCTACATGTCATGGGAATAGGGCGGGAACTTAGGCGTAAATATTTCTTAATACAAAATTTTGACACTGTATAACTAATTGCAACAAGCTTTAGAACGATTTTAAAGTAGGAATATATTTGTGAAAAATTATATCTGTATATGTATCTGTAAAAGAATGTTTAGTAACGTTCGAAAAATTTTCAACAAATTTTTTATGTATTTTTCTGTTAGTCAAAAATGTTTAAAAAGTAAAGAAGTATATATATTCGGAATTCATAAATAACAATTAATAACTGTTAACCATCTAATACATATACAAAAAATTTTGTTATGCGACAATGTTCCGAAATTTATAAATTCAAATTACCATAAATAAATAAATGAAAATAATTTTAAATAACGGTTAAAAACGATAATAACTATTATTCACGTCTCAAATCGTTGAAATACAATTATTTACAGTTATTAATAGATGTTTACAGTTATTCATTATCATTCACATAAAAACATTCAACTCGGTAAGTAAATAATAAAAAATATGGGCGCTAGGCGGGCACATTCTCAACGCGACTGTCGGCTCTCGCGCTTATGATGTATTCACCTCGCGCTACGCGATCGGTCTTTGTATTACCCCACATTTGCGCACAGACCTTTTAAAGTTAAAGGTCAAATCATTGACAACTATTATTTGGTGATTCTGAATTCTCTTTTATTGAAGCTCCTTCGGCTTCAACGAACACATTCGCATCACGTATCTCATGCATCGCACTCGATTTAGTCCAAAATATGAACGTTTCTACATTATGTTTAACAATATTATATCAAATTTGTATTATATTTATTTCTGTATCTCAAGCTGGTACTGCTTCTTCAGATATTGCAAAATAATGTACACATTTTATTTTTCGTGGTTACTTCAATATTTGCTCCTTATTTTACACTAATTTTTATTCTCAGATACCCTGAAAAATTTATCATTTCAATAAATTTATATTCTCACAATTCATAATATGTATTATTATTAAAACATACGTATTTTCATTGTCTTGTTTTTATAATTAAAAAAAAGTGTCCATCCTATACAAAAAATGTTTTTATTATAAATTTTATTGCAACTTGTGTCGTTTTTCCAAAAATATAATTCTTTTTTTATTCTTATTTTTTACGATTGAAAAAAAATCTACTCGCCCTTTGTAAAAATTATAAATAAAGAAATCATAGATTCTCCTTAAGTGAACAACTTTCGCCTATTAATTTTTTTTCATAGCTTCTGTCGTTTGTCCAAAAATTAAATTTTTTTTTAATGTTATTTTTTACGAATAAAACAAAAACTAAGAGTCCTATCAAAAAGTGATCAATAACAAATTTGTAGATCTTTTTTAGGTGCGCAATTTTTTTTTGACTTTATTTCATATCGTGCGTTGTTCCGCTTAAAATTTTCATTTTCGCCATAAGAATAAATTGTTCGAGTTTCCAAGTACTAAGAATAGCCTTGCATATAATTTTCAGATCTTGAAAAAAATGGTCTCAAAAATATTCAAAATGCTCTAACTTTTTAAATTTTGATCCAAAATAGCTTGTTAACGAACTTGTTCTTTCTTTTTATACCTTCAAAAATTGCGCCAAAGCACAATCCAATCTGATCATTTTTTCGAAAGTTATCGTGACTACGGACAGACCACAGACAGACTGCAGACAGATAGACACCTTCCTGAAAATCGTTTTTTCTGCCTCAAGGGGTCTCAAAACGTGGAAATTTAATAGAAACCGACCATGTCAAATTTTACATAAAACCAATACCTTCTCATTATGATGACAATGTAAAAAGTTTCTTTTAAGATATAGGCAAATATGAATATGCATAAATTAAATGCAAATACACTCATGTAAACATACCTGTCAAAGGTCTGCTTTTTAATAAAAAGTTTTTATTATATAAAAACACAATATTTATTTTAAATTTATAATTAATAATTAAAGTATTTAATTATTAATCATGGGGCTCATAAATAATAATGAAATCGTTTAATTATTAATTATTGGTAAAATGATTAATAATTAAAAGGTTTAATTATAATGATTCCATTTAACTTCATTACAAAATTAATTAGCTACTTGAAACTCTAAGTCTTAATTAAACAGTAACAAAACTTACATTTGTATTATTAAACATTTTATTTACAAATAATTTTTTGCTGAGTTAGCTTTATACAAAACTCTGTTTTCACATTCTACGTCACTTAATTTGTTTATTTTCGGTATGTTTAATAATGTCGCATATGAAGATAAGCGTTCAAAAGTATGTTTGAATTAGTAGGCATTTCCAGAAAGTTAAGCAGTTCAGTTTCATCTTCATTTCTAGAATGAATCGTGGAAAACAGAGAATCAACCGTAGGCTCTCAACAATTAAAAAAATTGTCCTTCGGTTTCGGGCGAGATGGAGGTGGCGCAGTCGCTTTAGGCTCTGCAATTTGCTTTACAATTTCCTTCATTCTATTTTGTGCTTGCTGATCTAAACAGTGTAACCAAGTCAGTTTCAATCTGGAATGAGTAAAAGCAGCAATTGCTGCTACTTCGCCACGAACCTGGATATTAAAAAAGTCATAGAAACGATCTTCCAAAGCTACAATCAATCCTTCTAAAAGTGGTCGACAGGTATCTATACTAGTTCCTTCGCTATCAATTAAGTAAAAGACGCCACTTTCTTCTTAGATTCAATAAGCTCGGTAATACGTATCCATAATGGCAATTAGAATCACCTTGCAATACGTCCAAAGAACAAGCTAACGGTTTCATAATATTAAATATTCTTTCAAATAATTAAAATCATTCGCATTCAAGATTGATTTTATCTGAAGAAGCACATGAGTTTCGAAATCCATTAACTTGTCTTTTACACTGTACATTTGTTCAAGAGAATCGTACAAAGAATTCCACCTCGTCACAACGGGCTTTTTCAAACTTTCAAGAAACTTGTTTAATTTTTTTCTTTTTTGCGTGGATCTCTTATCTCTTGACACTTTGCAGTGACTTCATTGTGAGAAATTTTTAAATCATATTCTTCCTCTATAATCTTCTTAGTGTCAGTAGTTGCCAGTAAATTAAGAGTGTGACTCCCACATCGAAAGTGGCTTGATAATTTCGGATTATCTGCAAAGACATCTTCATTTATCGCATTATCAAGATGATCAATGTCTTCTTCTAACACCGGAGTTTCTTTTTATTCACCCTTGGTATTATCACCGTGAGTACTTCCATTCTCGGGATCAACTACGAAAATTGTTTAAAAAGTTAAAAAGATAGTGTGCGAATTAGAGAATTCACGCTTTGAAAACGGTGTGTAAAGAAGTACTTTACTCATCGAAAAGGGTGTATAAAGGAGTACTTTACGCATAGTGTGCGTAAAGATGTGCTTTACACACTGATTTCGATGCGTAAAGTTACTCGTTATGCACATGATGGCAAAAACTACTATTTATACATTCGCGTGTCATTTTTTATACGTTCCGTATCTACCATCTAAATTTAGAGTAAAATTAAAAGAAAATTTGCTCTGGTAACCTACACTGCCAAGAAATACAAGCAAAATAAATGCGTACATATACAATATATGCCCACAAATAAATAGAAAAAATAAAAGAAATGGAGAAAGGAAAGTTAACATCATATAATTCGAATTTAATTTTATAATTGCTAATTGTTCATGAAAAAGGCATGCATTTAATTATATATCTGTCATATAATTAAAATACAATAAAAAGACATAATTGCAAATTTTGCAATGCGAAATTCATATAATTCTATAAATTTTGATTTACCTTCTAGAGAAAATGCTGAATCGTCTAGTCCAAATTCCTTAAACGCTTTAAAAAAATTAGAACCCTTATCTTTAACTGTTCCAATAACTTTAATGTTATTTAATCCGAACTTTAAATGAATTTCTTCTAATTTTTTTTAAATATTGTCATACGTATGACTTCCTGCAAAGCGCTTGCAAGCTATTGCAGCCGATTTTTGAAGTAGTGTTCTCTCGTCAATCTATATGTTTTAAAATATTAAAAACAGGCCAATATCATTTTATTTTTATAACAAAATAAAGGTCAGGTTATACTGGAGTAGGCACCACGAACCTAACGCAAAAACGCAATTCAAATGTTACTCGTAAGCATAATATTGGGTTTAAATTCGTGTAGACCCTCAAAAATATAATAACAATAATAATAATAATAATAAGACACAGTTCTGATGACCTTAATACAGGGGGTATAGCGTAATTTTATATTTTTTACAATTTTACGCTCGCGAGTAGCACACTTCGGCGGCGCGTTTACGTCAGATTCACGTATTGTACTTTAGTATAACCAGGACTTTACTATTATTCAAGCGATGTTTTCCCTACCCCATGAGCAGTGACCCCCCATAAAACTACGTTTTGCACAAGTCCAAATATGCGCTGTTGTACACACATACTTTGCACTTTCCAAAGCTGTTGTTACTTCTTTCAATTGATTTTTACATGCTTTATCAGCATGATTAGAAACGGAGTAACGAGTCATATGTTTTAAGGGTGTATTCCCACTTTTTATTTTCAAATCTAAAATAAAAATGTATAAATTACATTACTTAATAAATTAAAGTATGTTACAGCGTCTAATAGCGAAAATTATACTATGTATTAATAACGCGATTTATTATAAAAAAATTAAAATTATTTACCATCAATTATTTTTCGAAATGACTCACTTTCGACCAGTGTATTGGGCAACATATTATCTAATAAACAATGCGTGTCACTTTCTTCAAATGTCTTTTGACTAAAGCGACATGTAACTCGTCGATTCACTTCATCTTCTATGCCGGATAATTTTGCTCGCTTTAGAATTTGATGAGCTTTATAATCGGGAAGTTTGTCAGGATGTTTCTGTAATGACAAAAATTGAATTATTTCTATGAATAAAAAATCAAGACATAGAAAATAGCCATTTAAAAAAAAATATCTATAACTACATACACTGGGACGCCACTTTAGGGTTGACCGCTTTAGTGTTTCTTAGAAACTAAATCGCTCGCATATTTAGATAAAAGGAAGTGAGGGGTCGATAAAGAGACGCCGCAAGCTCCAGCAAACTCGACTTTTTCTCGGCAATACCGTAGCCACAAAGTGGGCAGTACCCTAAGCGGATAATTGCGTTCGATTGCATTTCTTTTAGTTACGTCTATTCACTTCAATCTACTGTCAGTGCGTATCAGTGTTTCCTATTGTGTATTATAAAAATGTCAAAGAGGAAGCGTGTAACGTTTTAAGAAAAATAGAACCTGTGCAATGAAGTGAAATCGGGTGCCACAAAACAGTCGATTTTACAGAAATACTGCTGTGTTAGAATGGTTTAACCAAATGAGAGACAGAGGAGATTCAATATCCAGGCAGATCGTTAGAGAGAAAGCTCTCATTTTGATCCAGAAGCTAAACGGCCCAATTTAAATAAGTGGATATTTTAAAGTTCTCAAGCAGTGCTCTTAAGGCGGGTTGCTTTTCGCGTGCTGTGTAAAACGCTAAAATTTTTTTTTGTTTATTAAAAACAATAAATTTATCACTTACAGAATTATCCAATAGACCAAAATTAATTAACCCCGAAAAAAAGTAAAAATACTTGAACCACTATTCTGCAAATAAAATATATACTTTCTGTATTTGTTATATTTATGAATTATAAATTCTCATAATATTTATAATATATCAGTATATAATAATTTATAACATCTCTAGTAAAGTACACTTTTTTATTTACAGAAGAGTGATTTACATATTTTTAATTTTGCTCAGAATTAATTGATTTTGGTGTAATGGATAATTCCATAAGTAAAAAAGCCATTCTACGTAGAAAAAAACAATAAAAGTATTTTTTCAGCATTTTAAATAGCGCACAAAAAGCAAACAATCAAATTCGACCATTCAGAAGCAGTGGCGTAACTAGAAAATGGAGGCCCCCCCCGCAAAATTTTTTTAAGAGGCCCCTTTGAAGAAAAAAGAAACAGTGCTTCATATATAAATTGCTTATAGATTAAACATACATATATTAAGCATACATACCTATATTGTAATACTTCTTGCTTTAATTTTGGCAAACTTATTGATCTGAAATACATAGTGAAATTTATTTTTTCTACTCAGTCTAAGGGGTCCCTCGGAGGCCCCTCGGAGGAGGCGGCCTCCCCACAATGCGGGGTTTCGCTACTACACAGTTACGCCACTGTTCAGAAGTAGCCAATCAACCAATTGCGCCATGTGCGACGCATGCGCATTCTCATGGAGCCCGCGTTGGGAACACTGGTATACTGCGGGTACATACGGCCCTGAAGTGTTTACCTTTCGAAAAGGCCTTTTTCATATAGAAATTAGATATTATAAATATCTGAAAAAACTTTGGAAAAATGCTTATTGTGTGAACATTATTTAAACTCCTAAATTTCAGCAGACATGTGTCAAATGTACAGAGTAATAAACTAAAATATTAAGTATAGTATTTTGTCATTTTTAAAATTTTAATTTTTTAATTTGAACAAACTTAGCCCCGATCTTCTTTAATATTCTTTATGTTTATTAATATATTATAACAAATTATGAAATAACAGGTTAATTAATATGCATTTAATATTATTGAATACATGATTAAATGAAATACACAAATGCTAAAGAAGCAGAACACTTCGTGAGTAGAAGGTTTACTTGTAAACTCAACCTTGTTTACTCAAGTAAACAAGAGCTTCCTATAACACAGTTTCCGAATTCAACGCAATATATAAATATCTAATTCTAGCAACACGTAGGATAGTTAAAGACGGGCAGATTTCCCCCAGAGAGAATCATAGAAACATTAATTTTGCTAAACATATAAAACACTTACTTTTTTCAAATGTGATGAAAAATTCGAGGATACCGTTAACGCTCCTTTAACGACATGATCGCATTCAACACAAAGTGCATACAGTGATGGTCGTGTGAACATTCCTAAATCGACTGTGAAAAATTTTCCGTCCAAGTATGCAAGGTTTTTTGCATTTTTCTTGCAGTTCTTTTTTGGAATCATCGGATGCATCAGTCGTTTCGCTGGTCTCAATTCCTTTTTCGTTTACAGAACATAAAATCGTACGATTAGACAACGCTGAATATTCCGACATATCCATTGACTCGTTCGATTTATCAGAGATTAGCACTGTCGCAAAGGAATTTAATGCATCTGAAGTATTCTCGCCATCAATATCCATGATGATTCACTGATAAAAGGATAAAATTAATAAATCTGCGTTTATTCTTAAATTATGACATAACTTAATTTCACAATATTTAAAATAATTTAAAATCATTTATACTGTATATTTGTATTTTAGGAAATTGTGAAAAAATTAATAAACTTTTTGATTGGTATATTCATCATTTTGATATTGAATGATAATAATAATTTATTATATACTTACCACCTTATATTTTTTTACCATTTTTATTGCACGTATTTCTCGAAATAATTTTTATAAACAACGATAATAAACATAAATTATTAATAAACACTCGAAATATTTATTTTTCAAAGTAGAGTGTGATGCGTAATCAATAAGCTATTATCTCAGCTACGTCCAAAATCTGACTGACGAATTTCTGTAAATACATTGTCTGCTATGGATTATTATGATGTTTTGACGTAAACACAAGTTGAAAGGTCAAGAGACGTTATGTTTGACCGATGCCGAGACCGATGCCGAAACCATAATACTAGTATAATAGGATTCTATAATGACTTAACTATACCAGAATTCAGTATTTTGAATATATATATATATATATATATATCCTATTCTAAAAACGACATGCATTTCAGCCAACTTCATAGCGTTACCACCCTGCCAACTTCATAGCGTTACGACTTACCTTAATGAGGTTCGTCATGCAAAACTAATCGTAGGTGGCAGCACCGAGCCCAGTACTAGACCCTCTGTCGATGAGACGAAAAAAATATTGTTCTTGATGTACGGTTGCTTATAACTAAATATATGAGGATAAATAATCTTTAAATATATGCTTAGTGCTTATATGCGAAGGTGATTTATGCTTTTAGTGGAAATTATACACACATTGGGATATATGGTAAACCTAACCTCACTTTTCATGTGACAGTCAGAAAAGGATTTATCAGCCTTTTACAAATGCTATATGATAAATATTAATCAAAAAGTTTGAAAAATATATTTTGTTATGCTTACAAGGTATAAATGGCACTTTATACTTATTAATAAAATTTCTTTGATTGAAATTCGTATCTCATTGACAGGGGGTCTAGTACTCGGCTCGGTGCTGCCACCTACGATTAGTTTTGCATCACGAACCTCATGCTCGCTTCATGCGGAACCCGTGGTTACTCATGAAGTAAG
>CAKNWW010145165.1:954-12088 GCA_932074435.1 Andricus kollari | reverse complement strand
GCTGACCGCCCGCTGCCAAATTTACTGCATCACTAATAGGTCTATTGGCATTCTCCTCAAAAAAATAGATTTTATCAACCCTTCAACGAATAAAATAACAATAAATTAATTGGTATGACTAAATTCGTCGTTATTTTTGAAATTTTTCAGATTTTTGCCCGTCTTTCTATCAAACGTAGAAACAGAGATGGGAGCTCAAAATTTAAACAATTTTACAGGTCCATATATTACACTTTAACCATTTCTGACAATACCATCTTTTTAGTACAACTTCAAAGAATAGTTATACCAATTTTGACACCTTAATGTCGGTTTCAAAAGAGCTACATCAATTCAAAGTGAGAAAATTAAACAATCAACCTAATTTGCATAAATTTAAAACATTTAATGATCATTTCAGATATACTTTTATTCATCAAGTAGGTAAGTATAGTTCCTTGCGGAACTTTTTTCTATAATAGTAATTCGCCCAATGAAAAATGACTATTTGTTGTAACGCGAGAAAATGACTTATAACAAAAGCTCTGTTATCTTGTAAATTATTAACTTTAGAGGAACAGTGTTCATTACAAAAATGTGTATTTCAGTTGGTACTTTCAAAATAGTGTTGATTTTTTTTCATTCATGAAATACTTTTTTGGTTATTCATAAAAGTATTTGTTGTTACTTATTTTACACATTAATTGACTTTGTGCAATAAATATTCATCAGAGCGAAAAAATGCCTGAACAACTATTGTTTCTCATGAGCGTATCTAACAAGAGAAAATGAAAAAATTCAAAAGTTTTAAATTTTAAATGTTTAATGTAACGTTTATAAAAAATAATTAATTGCGAATATCTTGAGAACGGCACATTTGTCAGAGTTCTGCTACACAGTTTTGGATTCTGGAGATCATTTTACATAAGACTAAAAAAAATCGAATGGACCTCGCCGATCCGACGGAAATGGGGTTGGCGTCTGGCCTATTAGTACCCAATTCCACCGAGGGTGTCGACTTCGAAGCACCAGTGGCGCCTGTCAGAACCATTCTCCTGATTCTTTCCAGTATAACTGTATTGATCCACATAAGTGTCTCCGGTTTCAAGACCTAGCTTCTCCCTATGGCTCGCCTACAGAGCCATAGGGTCGCTGCGAGCTTTTTGCACTTGTGTTCCAGGGGCTTGTCCCATAACAGCTTCTTATCTAGGATGACTCCTAGATATTTAGCCCGTTCTTTGATTTCCAGTTGTTGTCCTCCGAGTTTCAGCGTACTTATGGTTCCTTACTTGTACCGTCTAGTGTATATAACCGCGTCCGTCTTACTCGAATTGACCGATAATCCGGCCTCTCGCACCAGGAATCCACTACCCCAGTGCTTGCTGCATTACCCCGAACAGCGCATCCAGATGCCGGCCACGCATGATGACCAATATGTCGTTCGCGTAGCCTATAGTGTGATAGCCCCGATTTGTGAGTAGATGAAGCAGTTCATTCACTACCAAGTACCATAGCAGAGGCGACAAAATGCCTCCCTGCTGGCATCCCGAGCCAACAGTTCCACATATAGTGGTATAACCCTTAGTCGTTGTTAGGTTCTTGTTGCCCAACATGTGGCAGGTCCATTCCACGACTGCAGTTGGCACACCGTGTGCACTCATGGCCAACCTGTTCACCTCTCTAGAGGTGTAGTTGAAGGCTCCTTCGATGTCTATAAAGGTTCCAATCGCAAAGCCTTTCTGCTTCAGTTGTCCTTCGATTAGGTTTACTGCTCCACTTACAGCCAGTTCGGTCGAGTGACCAGCCCCATGGGAGTGTTCAACGTGTTTCGTGCTGAATTTTTTAGGAAAACCATTTATTAATTTCAATAACTCATCGTCGGACACACTACGGCTTCCTTCTCATACCCTAACGTCCCTTGCAGGGCAGCGCGCCATCGCTGGCTTCGTTACTGTGGTGAACCGAAATGCGAATCTTTCTACATATCGTCTTGAGAGGCACTTGTCATCGCTTCCCAGTGTTCATCAGAGCAGTAACTTTCCTTGCAGTCTTGCTCAATCATGTAACTGCGGTCAAAAGTATAAAGCATCCTAGCAACATATTGGTAAAACGCTTTTTTTTCATGTAACTGCAAAAGGGATAAGCGTTATGGAACTGTGTAGTTAAGGACCTTTAAATATCGGATAGAAGCGTGAGTGATGAACTGATATTACCAATAAGATTCTTTTGCAGTTGTCAGTGTAAAATAGATGTTCGAAAAAACATGAATATCGGCATTTTCAGTAATTGGCTTGCAGTTATTGAACTTGATAAATGTTTGTCCTAAAACATTCAGCACAAAACGCGTCAAACTATACTTCTTGCCAATTTTTCATTTAAAAAAATCGCGTCATTTGAAAACAGAAATAATTTTTTTTAATTTGATCAGCGGTTCAAAATTCATAGGAAATAATGGGTTTCGTGTCTAGCTCAAGACCCTTTGTTTTGTGGGGTTGTGTTTTTGAGAGTGGGGATTGTGGGGTAATTGGGGTATTAAGGGTTGTGTCAAGAGATTAATGTCTGTCGATCTCCTGTGGAAGAATGGGTGGGCGATTTTTATATGTAAAATTCATGACTCAAAAATCACGATAAAAAAAATTCATGATATAAATAACAAAGGCCCACACAAAAGTAAAAGTGACATGTGCCCTGCACAAAACCACCATACTTATATGTTTCTGGTGTCGCTGAATCTGGTGGCAGATTTGTTCCGTTAGGTCAGGTTTTCGATCAAATTATCCTTTATGTTCCATTCCTGTGACATGTGTGACATTCTAGTGACATCGAAATTCTATCACTCTATGATATACCAGTTACAATACGGAATTTCAGAACTGTTACGTTTCCTTACACTAAAAGTGTTACAGAACATTGTGACATTTATGTTCCATTTCTATAACGCCTGTGACATTCTGGTGACGTAGCAGTTCTATAACTCTGTGATATGTCAGTTATATTACATAATTCCAGAACTGTTACGTATCCTTTCAGTAACACCGTCCCAGAACAGTGTGATCTTTGTGTTCTGTAATCTTTATGTTACATTATTGAAACATGTTATGTATAAAGGTGACCTTTTTGTTACGTAACATTTACAGAACGTGTCTGCTGGGGAGTGACAGCCCCTTGCAAGAAAGAAAACTTTACGCCTCTGGTGTAGACAAAATTGTGGACGTTTTATCTATGGAAAACTTCCGAAGAACTATCGCACGTAACACTCGTAAAAACGCATAATATTTTAATTAAGCAAATGAACTTGAATAATAAACAAAGCATGGATAATATAGAAACTGGAAAATAAACCCATTTTCTAATTTAGTTTTTATGAAAGTTATTCAGCTTTATTACAAGTCTGTGCGATTATTAGAAGCTGAAAATGAGACACTGTTAATTATTGTGTACAGTACAAAGAGTTATTATTGTATGTAAAAGTAGCTGATGCCAAATTCTTAATAAAGCTTTACATTCTTGATTGAAACATTCATGATTGAAAATCGCTACAGATGTAGCACGTCAAAGTATGGGCATACAAAAATGGGTATTAACTCGTTAAATACAAACCTTTAAATATGATCTTTTTTAACGAAGCTGAAGTAGATCCAAAAGAAAGTATCTTTTATCTCTCGACATTTTTTGAAAAAACTTGCTTGCAATAAAGTAAAACAACTTTCTATGCCAACTCTAAATTTTTTATTTCTGTAATCGATGTTTTCTAGAAATTAATGACTTATAAAAAATGTGATATTACAAAAAAGACGCAACTTTTAGCGTAGTGCAACCTTTTTTAAAAACTTTTTGCCGTGGAATCAATATTTTAACAAAGAAGCACAATTTTAATTTTCCTCATTTTTTAACATAATTCCTAAGTTTGTATTTCAAAAATCGACTGAATCAAAAAATGAAACAGGAAATTTGTCTTCGCAAATGGGTTTGCTAACTGATGCTATGTTAGAAGTTTCAAAAAACCTAAAATTGGAAAGGGAGTATAGAATAGTTAAGTTACAAAATTAAAACGTGAATATGACGTTGGTTATAGTGCGCGTCTCCACGTTTATAGGGGGGGAAAAACGTCCTGTACCGCTAGTTGTATCGCGTAGAAGATCAATTTAGCCTCCAAGTTGTAAGGGATCTCGCAAATTAAGGGAAGGGAAGGATTTGGGGAATCGAGAAGCGGGTATAGTCAATGATAAAGTAGTTTAAATATATAAGTGGCTTATTGCACCAACTGACAGGTCGTTTCAACGAATTTGTAATCTCTAAGCCCGAGCCGGGCGAAGAAGCTAAGATCGGGTGAGAGCTGTCGAGTGAACCCGTGCGGCGAAGACAAGGTTCTGAAGCAGATGATTGTTAGGTCACGGAGATGAGGTTGCTGAAGACGTATAAGCATCCTTCGGGATGGTTTGTTGTCGCAGGGAAATTCTCGGGGTAGGGCACTCACGGTAACGAGGCACTTTGCACGAAACGAGCGAGACTGATCTTCGAGGACGGCGTTTCGGGTATTAAAACTAGGAAGTAGTAGCCTCCCCACTCCTGGTCCTAGGCCCGCGTGGCCGTACGGTAGCGTGGTGCTTGTAACTTTGTTACAACCTCCCCCCTCTTGTTCATCTCCGTCGATTTGTTCTTCTTCTGGGTTGAATTTTCTTTTTCTTCCCTCCAGTTGTGCCAGTTACTCTTTTCTAAATGTTATTTTTAGGATGTCTTTATACTTTTGTTGTGTTTCCACCCAACCACCTTTTATATATTTAGCTCTAGTTGAATCTGGGTTCGTTGCCCCCCAAAAAAAGAACGGAAATACTATCAGCCGTTTTCCAAAATAGCGAAATCATTATCACTCTCTGCCGCGGGAATTAAGACCAAACATAATAGCCGAATACTACGGTAGTTTAATTGGTGGCCACAAGGGTGTGACCAAAACATACCGTCGTATCAGGTAAAGGTATTCCTGGCCCGGACTACGAGATAAAATTAGCGATTTCATCCGTATTTGCCGAAGCTGTCTGAAGCAGAAGTTAGTAAGAGCAAGAACTCGTGAACCCATGCTCATTACCGATACTCCGGCCGAACCCTTTGCAAAAGTATGCCTAGACACTGTAGGAAATTTTCCTACCACACCGAAAGGTAATCGTCACATCCTGACCAATGGGGCGCTGGAAAGAAGTCATATAGTCCTGACGGATTACATTAAACATTACGCCAACGATTACGACGATTGGGACCGATTACCCCCTTTCGCCATGTTCGCCTACAACACGTCAGTGCACAAAGCGACTAATTTCACGTCTTACGAATTGGTGTACGGTTGAGTGGCGAGAACCCCGAGTTCCTTCCCTGAAGGCGAAGACCTTGAAACTTACGGTTCCTATCTGCGTGACCTAATGATAAGGATTTCGGAAATACAAATGATCGTAGCCACGAATCTGACCAAGGCGAAAATAACTTCCAAGGAATACTACGATCGTAAGGCTCGGCTGTTAAATAGAAAGGTAGGAGACCAAGCTTACGTTTTTCAGGAAGTTACGGACGGAAAATTTTACAGTAGAGCCACCGGTCCCTACACCATAGTCGGATTCACTGAAAATAACAACGTAATCCTTGAAACCGAGACGGGTGACCGGTTCGCCAAACATAAAGATAAACTTGAGGTCGTTCGCCGCTAACCTCGAACGAACCTCAAGGAAGAAGCCAAAGACAGGTTTCGATTCCTTTGGAATAGAACTGAAGGGCCTATGACAAAGACACCGAACGCGTCCTCGGGTTGCGGATAGATGGCCCCTGTACCAAGGGTTTCTGCTGAATATGGTTACAATAATTAATAAGCAGTCGCGGACAATTGTCCAGGGATGGTCCCGAAGGAGTATCCCCTAAGCGGAGGCGTGACAACCGTGCCGAAAGCTGAATGGCACCTGGGTGAGGTGTCTCAAACGGTGACTCTGGGATACCGGGCGACCTCTCAGAGTATGCAGCCTTATCCTTGCATGCGGGGCTCTACAAGGATGGACGAACCCTTTCCCTAGCTGCTCGTGGGAACAACAATGACACCACCAAAACACCAAAAAGTTGTAAATGCGGTTCAAAACAATCGAACGCGCAGAGCACCCGACAATGGGTCGGCGAACAATGCCGATAATCCTAGAGTTCGGGGTGCTGAAAATAATTTTGATGGAAACATGACGACGAACCGGTGAAACGCCTACATTGAGTGGACGAATCAACTCAAGGATGACTTGCTAGACTGCTACGATGCCAGAATTATCCCTGTTCACCGAGGCTTTATGGCCCGTATGCATACTCTGTGGTGCCAAAAACACCCAGAGCTTCAGCAGGTTTCGATTCAATCGTTGCGAAATCAACGTTCCTACCTTTGGAAAAATGGATATGTATGCGGAGCGCTTCCCCAACCGCTGCTTGATCAAGCTGCAGCCGAAGATAAAGAAGCGACATTAAGACCAACCGCGGAAAGCAGGCACCTTCTGAGAGATGATCACGATTTCAGGACAAGAAGGAACATTATCATGAAAATTCCTCTTAAGCCCCAAGACCTGGCTGACATGGATACCTTCCTTCATGGAGAAATCTCGCAAGAGTCCGACCTCTGGACTATCCATTGCTCAGATTGACTGCATAACATCTGGTAGACCGTTCACGGAAAGGGTTCGAAAGTTCGCCCAAGAACTGAGGACCTTGAGTCACACACTAAACAAGTCAAAGCTGCTGACAATCAAGCAGCATATTGTTGACAAAATACGGCTGTTATCTGACGCAAGGAGGAGAATACAGAAGAGGGAGAGATGGATCAGGGAGAACCAAAAGTTTCTCGCTGACCCATCTTGCCTGTTCAGTGATCACCCTGTTTCTGTCAAAAATCCACCAAAGCCAAACGATTTTTGAGACTTTTTGGAGAGAGGTATACAAGATCCCGAAAACACTGAAGTTAAAAGAAGATACTGACAATATCATCCGCTTCAAGGAATTCTGCGACAACCTCATAAAATCTGAGGAGGAATGTCCATCAGTTACTGCCGAAGAGGTGAAAAAAGCACTTAGAGGAACGAAGAACTTTGCCGGTGCTGGACCAGATTGTATCAAGAACTTCTGGTGGAAGAAGTTTACTTCTACACACCAACATTTGGCCCGCATATTCACCTCGTATTTAAAGTCAGAGACGCCCATTCCGCAGTGGCTGGTGTTAGGACGCACTATACTCCTACCAAAAAAAGGCAACTTCTCCAACCCGGAGAATTACAGGCCAATAACTTGTTTGAACACGCTGTATAAGATCTTTACAGCTGTCCTAAACAACAGGATTCTTCGGCGAATTGAGCCTGTGTGGCGTGAGATGTACGAACAACGTGGCTCGAAAAAAAGTGTAGCAGGCTGTCGAGAGAACCGAATTGACAGGTGTGTCTGCAAAGACGCTGCAGCCCATCAACGCGTCCTGTCAATGGCGTGGATTGACTACCGGAAAGCTTTCGATTCAACCTCTCATAGACTTATCATCTCTCTATTGGAAAGCTTGAAGGTGCATCCACACATAGTGAGATGCATAGAGAGATTGATGCTTCTTTGGAAAACTAGATTTACTATCTCATCTGGAAATTATCGTGTGACAACAAACAACGTCACCTTCCAGAGGGGCGTCTTTCAGGGCGATTCCATGCGCCCTTTACTTTTTAGCATCACACTTCTGCCTCGATCTCTCGCACTACGAAATTCTTCTGGATACCTCTGTGGCGACACTAACCAGCGCGAGCATAAGGTCACTCAACTATTTTATATGGATGACCTGAAGCTCTATGCCTCTGGTAAAGGCAAACTTTAAACTGCCATAAATATCATCAAGAAGTACACAGGAGAGATTGGAATGGACTTTGGATTGGATAAATGTGCCAAAATTCATCTGAAAAACGGAAAGATTGTTGGCGTTCCCAAGGACCCTGAGCTTGTGGATATAGGTGTTATCAGACATCTTAACACTGGTGAGACCTATACATACCTGGGCGTACCTCAAAGCCGCATTCAGGACGTAACATCAGTAAAGGAGTCTCTCCTAAGCAGATACAAGCATCTTCTCCGATAGATTTGGTCTTCCAATCTGTCAGCGTTGAACAAGATATCTGCGACTAACATGCTTGCTGTCCCGGTTCTACTCTTCTCGTTTGGGGTGGTTCAATGGACGAAGAACGAACTTCAGGCCCTTGATGTCACCACACGTAAGATCATGCATATGCATAAAAGCTTGCATATCAATTGGCAGTCCCGCGCTTATACATTTCACGCCGTCAAGGCGGACGCGGACTTCTGAATCTCCAGTGTCTTAATAACCGAATTGTTCTAAGTACATCTTATATCTAAGCCAATGGCAGAGATCCTCTCCTAAAAATGGTCAGGAACCACGAGATGATTGATGAAGGAGCGTTCCTTTACAAAGCCGCGGAGCAAGTGGCCGAGACCCTTGGCCTGAATTTTAACATCCGAAGTGAGGAAAGTGCATTACTCCATCTAGATGCTTCACTTCTGAAAACAGAAGTGAAGAAAGCAGGAGTTCAAAAATTTCATCCAGGGCTTAATTCAGGTATAGAGGGTTTTATTTTCGCATCCCAGGACGGTGTCATTTCCACCTTAGTATGCCGTGACCGCATTTTATGTCAAGAAATTCCCAGCTTTCGGTGCAGAGCGTGTCATGCACACGCTGAGTACCTGGAACATATACTATCGGGGTATCCCACCCACGCAGGAACGACGTACATCTACAGACATAATGCGGCTCTTAGAGTGCTTTATTACCATCTTTGTCGCTCTTAAGGTGTTGGCCGCAACCCTTCCCTGCCGAACGCTCCAAGGAATATAGTGTCAATTCTCCAAAACCAGAAGTGCCAAATTTTCTGGAACTACGATTTTCGGTCAGCAGTCTCCGCTGCACACTCGAGGCCTGATATTGTTATCCAAGACTTCGAGAGACGAACTATATTCGTGATCGAATTCTCGGCCCCGTCCGAATACAACATCACTGCCAAGGAGAAAGAAAAGGAGGAGAGGTATCAAGACCTTAAAAGGGAGCTGCAAAGACTGTACCCAAAATATTCTTTACAAGTAATTGTCCATGTGATAGGTGCTCTCGGAGGTGCGAAACTATCACTGGTTCGTAACCTTAAAGCCATACCCGCGTGCCAAAAATATTCCAAGGCACTTGCGAAATGGATGCAGAAATCTGTCATCCTTGGCCCGCTTCGTCTCCTCAAAACACACGAGAGTTTCGCCGGCCTGTCGTTGTGATTTCATCGTGTCCTGTGACCACCCTTCGCACAGTTGTGAGACGTGGCCATGAGTGTGATTTACCGCGGTCCTACTGGTAGCCGGTGTCTTTTTTATATGGCAGTTGCTCCCAGTGAGACACTTCGGTGGTTGTTTAAACTATTTTTTAATTTATATAAATGTAATGTTATCAATCCTTTCCTCATTAAAGGAGGCTCATCCTGTCTTGGACTTCCTTTTACCCTTGAAAGGAAAATCTAATTAAAAATCGGTTGTCCTACCTGTGCATGCCAGGATTCGGCCTATCATGTGTCCAGCCATGCAGCGGAGATGGAGGAACGTACCGATAAAACTATTGTTTCAAGCCTGCCCATAGGGATGAGAAGCCGACGAGCTCCACCATTATTAAGAATCATAGGAGGACTTATTGGACCTATAGCCGACCTTATGACTTACAGCGACGGCGAAGCCATCGAACCTGAGATCGCGGAACTCAATCAGGCTCAGACCAACTTGTCACACTTGGTTGGCAGACAAACTCACCTAGTGAGAGCTCAGATCAGCAACTCTCGAAAAGCAAGAAAGACAGAATCGTTCGGCATGAGGCTGAAATGTGCCAAAATAACTTAAAACTATAAAATCTTACGAGGGTAGTTGCAGAGGTTAAGCACGTCGACGCACTGACTCACGCGCTCAAGGCAGTGGAATCCAGCCTTCACGAATATATTCGATCTGCCAGAAGAACCTTGGAGGTTATCAACACATCTCGTCAGGGAATGATGCATCTTTCCCTTTTGACATCCGAACACCTGGAACCAGTCTATCGGGATATCCAGGATCATCATTCCGAAATCGACTTTCCAATTCCGGGGCCACAGGTGGATCTCGAAGAATTATCCAGAGTCGTCGCCATCATAGCAATCTGTAAAAAAGATATCCTGAGTATACTCGTAGACGTCCTGTTACTGGAATACACCAGCTACCTGGTGTACCAACTACATCCGGTACCAGTGTTCCAATCGGTACTGACAAACGGTTCAGGAAGCGCTTACGTCCTACCGCAATTATCCCACATTGCCGTGGGAGAACCCCACAGGACACATATCTTGCTGGACCGTCAACATGTAAAATCATGTAAAAGAACTCCTTATTACATGATCTGCAACAACAACTTATCTGTGAATGAACATACGAGGTATCCATCGTGCGAGAGCGAGCTGATGCTTAACCCCTCGACGGCAACATTCCGTAGATGCGAAATCCGAGTGACTCACGACCCTGAACCGGAATGGATTCCTATCGACTCCCAAAACGGATGCCTCTATTCCCTAGTTGAGCCAACTTCCATAGAACTAAGGTGTCCTGATCAATCCAAAATTATAATCGATTTGGACACAATCGGCATAATCGAGGTTAAATCCATGGTTAAATTTTTGGTTAAAAAATAATAATTTTTAACTTGATTCCTTAACTAAAACTAATTAATTTTCAAACAAACAGTTACATTGTTAACCAAAAAATAGATTTTCTGCCAAAGAAGACGAATTTTCAACAAAATATGTAAATTTTCAACAAGATAGTTACATTTGAAACCAAAAGGATTAATTTAATACCGAAGAATATGAATTTTTAACATAATACATTTTAAACCAAAAGTATTAATTTTCAAACAAAAAAATAGGAATATTTTACAAAATAAAGATGAGTTTTCTACTAAAAATGATAAATTTTCAACAAAAATTAAATTTTCATTTAAGAAAATTAATTTTCAATCTTAAACGAAATGAATTTCCATCAAATTAGTTGAATTTTCAACCAACGACATGAATGTTCATCAAAGTAGTTAAACTTCAACAAAGAGATT
>CAKNWW010144705.1:4896-16792 GCA_932074435.1 Andricus kollari | reverse complement strand
GTGGCGCTCACTCGCACACTTCTCGCGGGAGAAAAGGAGATAGTAGATAAAAGTGCGCATGACCGACTGGCTACAGTGCTGATTCGAAACGTTTGAGCTTGGCAATAAAGGTGCAATTGTCGCAGTCAGAACGCATGTATGGAGATCG
Source organism: Andricus kollari (assembly GCA_932074435.1). Lineage (NCBI taxonomy): Eukaryota > Metazoa > Arthropoda > Insecta > Hymenoptera > Cynipidae > Andricus > Andricus kollari. The sequence continues at coordinate 16,644 of CAKNWW010144705.1, read as the reverse complement.
CTCTCCTTATTATTACTCCGTGGACCCCGGGTAAACAGCGAAGTTAGGAAGATATTGAAACCTAGTAGGTTTCACGAAACCGTAAAATTGGACTCGGATAGCTCGATAACGTATAGGAATGTGGTGAGCTTCCAGTTTCAGCGCACAAAAAATGTCATTCCCATGGATTTGAGATATTCTTTGAGGTTATGTTTGACGATTGTGAGGTTATGAATTAATTTTAACCTGGTTAGCTCGTCAACGAGCCTGAATAGACTTAACTACCCGAAAAATGCATCAATATGTGTCTGGTCCTTGGGCCAATTCTGATGGCGGATTAAGATTCAGCGCGTCAAAATACATATGTATTGATGTGCATCATCCCCAGAACAGGAAATACGAATTTTTTAAAGTTTTTTAAGGTTAACGTGAACCGCTGACCTGTTGGGGCGAATTCTGACATCGGATTCGGATTTAGCGCGTCAAAATCCATAGGAAAGCATGTGTCGCGTCCCCAGGTCACGACACTTATTTTTTTGTGTGGCTGTGTTATTGTCTTTTCATTATTAGGCTCAAAATATAAAAGGCAACCCTCGTATAACCTGACTTTTTAGCCGATTATTTTTTATAAGTTGACTGTTATTTATACTTTAAGGTGGACTCAGAATGAGTCCGAGAATCGCCTGAAGGGCGCCAGATAGTTTTCCTAACTTAAAACTATCAAAATGTAACTGACACGGATTCCCTTCTGAAGTTTAATTTTATTTTAATTTAATTCATCACTAGCTTACCCGATAGCTCCAGTGGAGTGGGCCGGTAAGGAATATCGCAGAGGGTTGGAATAAAGTTTATTCACATATTGTTCTGATTACTTTAAATATAATTAGCAGTACGTTAGATCCGAATTGAATAAGTGGACAAAATATAATTACAACGAGTGGGCCTTCGCCCCACTCAACAAAAGTTATCGTATGGAAACTCCGACATTTTACACCGCGTGACGAGTACCGACATTTTGACACCGACACATTTTCTTTAGATAGAGTGGTCCGAGTGACCACTTGACGGTTTAGGTTACGAATTATACTTTACTGAGCTCTCAGAATTACAGCGCACGAGCGGGGGTCTATGATGACCCCGAGACTACATCAAAATTTCAACATAAGAATCCCGAGCTTGAGTCAACAATAACGATCTTGCTCGCGGTCAACAACTATCAAATTTCAACGGCGTGTGCTTACCAGTTCGGCACACGACGTTGAAATGAAAGAAGTCATTAAGCTATACTACAGATATGAAGGGAGCCCATCTTACAGTATCCGGCCTCCTCGAGATCGTCCTCTCATTTTTAGTTTGATTTATAGTTTTAATCCTCTTATACAAAATCTGCTCATCTACCACGAGGTACTCCCTCGGAGCTTGGAATTACGACGAACACTTCTTAGAGTGGCGTCTCTGTTCTCCCTCTCATAGGAGTCGGAGCGCCGCCCGCGTCTAGAGCGTAGAACTACTGAGTGAGAGGACGGTCGAAAGAGAAGGACAACTGCCAAGTTCAGTTTCCAGCAGCGTCGTGGCGCACAGTCAGCGTGCGTTATCTGCCACGCAAGCCTTCGTCGCCTGACGCTAGTCGATGTTCCAGGGGTGGGGCTGACTTGGGTCAACAAGCAGATTCTCCATGGCCACTTGCTCCTGTTTTTCCGAGCGCTCTTGAATATGCGGTAATCCCATCCACTACGCATGCGCCAGGAAAATCTCCTCTTCGTAGTCCCTGCTGACAGCAGATATTCAATGTGACCAACCTCGTAGAATCTGACAGTTGATGAGTTATTCATTTCTGACTTGTTTAATTTAATGTAAAAGGTAAATTGAGTATTATAAAAATTACTATTAAGAATCGAAAATTATCAAGACGTGGTGATGTGATATTAGCCGACGAACTCTCATATTCTAGGCTAATATCTCACCGTGGATTTGATCCGTGATTCCAAACTCATATCCCCAGTAAAATGATTATAGAAGCTGAATTTTATAGTTTTTAGGTGTATTTGTGCGGGGTGCAAATTACTATGTCACAATATATAGAAAAGGAGGAGAGGTATCAAGAACTTAAAAGGCAGCTGCAAAGTCTGTACCCAAAATGTTCGGACAGCAGAAAGCTGTCAGCTTTGGGTCGCTTTGTGTCCTTAAAACACACGAGGGTTTCGCCGGCCCGTCGTTCTGATTTCATCGTGCCCTGTGACCACCCATCTCACGATTGTGAGACGTGGAAATGAGTGTGATTCACCGCGGACCTAATGGGAGCCCGTGTAATTTTTAGATGGCAGTTGGTCCCAGTGAGACCCTGCGGTGGTTGTTTAACCTTATTTTTTTAATTATACATATATTTAAAAAAAAGAGTTGAATAACCACCGCAGGGTCCACCGTCCTGGCATGCTAAAATAAAACCCTCTGTACCTGAATTAAGCCCTGATGATCTGAGGAAAGCAAAAGTTTGCTTTTAGAAGTGAATCATCTAGCTGGAGTAAGGCCAAGGGTCTCGGCCGCTTGCTCCGAGGCTCTGCAAAGGAACGCTCCTTCACCAATCAGCTCGTGGTTCCTGACCATATTTCGGAGAGGATCTCTGCCATTGGCAACGATCAAAGCTGTACTTAAAACAATTCTGTTATAAAGACACTGGAGATTCAGAAGCCCGCGTCCGCCTTCACGGCGTGAAGTGTATAAACGCGGAACTCACGAATTGATATGCAAGCTTTCATACATATGCAGTATCTTACGTGTGGTGATATCAAGGGCCGTAATCTCGTTTTTCGACCATTGAAGCAACACAAACGAGTAGTGCAGAAACGCGACGGCAAGCATGTTAGTTGCAGATACCTTGTTCAGTGCCGACAGATTGGAAGACCAAAACTATCGAAGAAGCTGATTGTACCTGCTTCGGAGAGACTTCTTTACTGATTGTACGTCCTGAATACGGCTTTGAGGCACGCCTAGTTATGCATAAGTCTCTCCAGGGTTCAGATGTCTAATAAAACTTATGTCCACAAGCTCAGTGTGCTTAGGAAGGCCAACAATATTTCCTATTTTCAGATGAATTTTGGCACATTTGTGCAATCCAAAGTCCATTCCAATCTCTCCTGTGTACTTCTGGACGATATTTATGGTCAATCCAGGCGATTGACAGAACGCGATGATGGACTAAAGCGGCTTTATAGACACACCTGTCAATTAGCAGGTTATTTCGACAGCCTGCTACACCCTTTTCTCGAGCCACTTTGATCGTACATCTCAGGCCACACAGGCTCAATTCGTCGAACAATCCTGTTGTTTAGGACATCTGCAAAGTTCTGATACAGTGTGATCAAACAAGTTATTGGCCTGCAATTCTCTGGGTTGGACAAGTTGCCTTTTTTCGGTTGACTACGGTTATGTAGTCAACCACACATTGAACACGGTACGCATTCTCTCTTGTACATCCAATCCTCTTGTTCAGTTCATGCAAGCATCTTCTGATCTGTTGATCTATCGTCGGCTTGAGTCTTCGATTTGATTCAACCAAAGCTTTTGCAGCACCATAAGCTGATCAATTGGTGGTCCAGATGTCGGACTGTTGTGAGATTTGTCCCCGAAGAAAGGCATCCATTTCAGCCATATCTTGGGCCTTAGGCGGAACTTACATGTTAATGTTTCTTCTTGTCCTGAAATCGTGATCATCTCTCAGAAGGTGCCTGCTTTCCGCGGTTGGTCTCAATGTCGCTTCCTCGTATTCGGCAGCAGCTTGATCAAGCAGCGATTGGGGAAGCGCTCCGCGTACATATCGATTTTTTCAGAGGTAGGCACGTTGATTTCGCAACGATTGAATCGAAACGTGCCAAAGCTGTGGATGTTTCTGGCACCACAGAGTGTGCATACGCGCCATAAAATCTCGCTAAACAGGGATAATGCTGGCATCGTAACAATCTAGCAAGTCATCCTGGAGTTGATTCGTCCACTCAATGTGGGCGTTTCGCCGGTTCGTCGTCGTGATTTCCATCTAAAATATCTTCAGCACCCCAAACTCTACGATGATCGGCATTGTTTGCCGACCCATTCTTGGGTGCTCTGCGCGTTCAATCGTTTTGAACCGTATCTACAACTTTTTGGTGTTTTGGTGGTATCGTTGTTGTTCCCACGAGCAGCTAGTGAAAGGGTTCGTCTATCCTTGTAGAGCCCCGTGTGCAAGGATAAGGCTGCATACTCTGAGAGGTCGCCCGTATCACAGAGTCGCCGCTTAAGACACCTAACCCAGGTGCCATTTAGCTTTAGGCACGGTAGTTACGCCTCTGCTGAGCTAATGATATGCAGCAGAAACTCTTGGTACAGGGACCCTCTATCCGCAACCCGAGGGCGCGTTCAGTGGCCTTGTCATAGGCCCTTCAGTTCTATTCCAAAGGAATCGAAACCGAAACCGAATATATAATTAAAAAATAAGGTTAAACAACCACCGCACGGTCTCACTGGGAGCAACTGCCATCTAAAAAATGACACCGGGTCCCAGTAGGACCTCGGTAAATCACATTCATAGACACGTCTCACAACCGTGAGATGGGTTGTCACAGGACACGACGAAATCACAACGACAGATCGGCGAAACCCTCGTGCGCCTTGAGTACACGAACCGACCCAAGGATGACCGCATTCTGCATCCATTTCGCAAAAGCCTTGGCATATTTTTGGCAGTCGGGTATGGCTTTAAGGTTACGAACCAGTGATAGCTTCGCACCACCGAGAGCACCTATTACAAGGACAATTACTTGTACCAAATATTTTGGATACAGTCTTTGCAACTCCCATTTAAGGTCTTGATACCTCTCCTCCTTTTCTTTCTACTTTACAGTGATGTTGTATGCAGACGGGGCCGAGAATTCGATCACGAATATAGTTCGTTTTTCAAAGTCTTGGATAACCGTGTCAAGTCTCGAGTGTGCAACGGAGACTGCTGTCCGAAAATCGTAGTTCCAGAAAATTTGGCACTTCTCGTTTCGGACAATATATCTATCTCCCTTGGAGCGTTCGGCAGGGCAGGGTCGCGGCCAACACCGTAGGAGCGACAAACATGGTAATAAAGCACTCTTAAGGCAGCATTATGTCTGTAGATGTACGTAGTTCCTGCGTAGGTGGAACAAGCGATAGTATGTGTTCCACATACTCAGCGTGTGCATGACACTATCTGCACCTATCGCTGGGAACGTCTTGACATAAAATGCGGTCTTGGTATGCCAAGGTGGAAATGACACCGTCCTGGCATGCGAAAATGAAACCCACTGTACCTGAATTGAGCCCTGACGATCTGAGGAAAGCAAAAGTCTGCTCCTTCGACAAGGACTGTTTTTCTACATCGCTGTGAAAATTTCCGTGCATTTTCTTGTCGAGTAGCTCTTGATGACATTTTTGAACTTCTGCTTTCTTCACTTCGGCTTTCAGAAGTGAAGCATCTAGATGAAGTAATGTACTTTCCTCACTTCTGATGTTAAAATTCAGGCCAAGGGTCTCGGCCGCTTGCTCCGCGGCTTTGTAAAGGAACGCTCCTTCGCCAATCATCTCGTGGTTTCTGACCATTTTTAGGAGATGATCTCTACCATTGGCTACGATATAAGCTGTACTTACAACAATTCGTTTATGAAGACATTGGAGATTCAGAAGTTTGCGTCCGCCTTCACGGCGCGAAAAGTATAATCGCGGAACTGGCGAATTGATATGCAAGCTTTTATGCATATGCATGATCTTACGTGTGGTGATATCAAGGGCCTTAAGTTCTTTCTTCATCCATTGAACAAACGAGTGGAGTAGAACCGGGACGGCCAGCATGTTAGTCGCAGATATCTTATTCCACGCTGACATATTGAAAGACCAAATCTGTGGTAGAAGATGCTTGTATCTGCTCAGGAGAGACTTCTTCACTTATGTTACGTCCTGAATGCGGCAGTGTTAAGATGTCTGATAAACCCTATATCCACAAGCTTAGGGTCCTCGTGAACGCCAACAATCTTTCCATTCTTCAGATGAATTTTGGCACATTCATCCAATCGAAAGTCCATCCCAATGTCACCCGTGTACTTCTTGACGATATTTATGGCAGTTTGAAGTTTGACTTTACCAGAGGCATAGAGCTTCAGGTCATCGATATAAAATACATGAGTGACCTTATGCTCGCGCTGGTTAGTGTCGCCACAGAGATATCCAGAAGAATCTCGTAGTGCGAGAGATAGAGGCAGAAGTGTGATGCAAAAAAGCAAAGGGCTCATGAAATCGCCCTGAAAGACGCCCTTTGGGAAGGTGACGTTGTTTGTTGTCACACGATACTTTCCAGATGGGATAGTAAATCTAGTTTTCCAAAGAGGCATCAATCTCTCTATGAATCTCACTATATGTGGATGCACCTTCAAGCTTTCCAACAGACAGATGATTGGTCTATGAGAGGTTGTATCGAAAGCTTTCCGGTAGTCAATCCAGGCCATTCACAGGGCGCGTTGATAGGCTGCAGCGTCTTTACAGACACACCTGTCCATTATCAGATTCTCTCGACAGCCTGCCACACCTTTTTTCGAGCCACGTTGTTCGTACATCTCGCCCCACACAGGCTCAATTCGCCGAACAATCCTGTTGTTTAGGACAGCTGTAAATATCTTATATAACGCATATTCACCTCGTATTTAACATCAGAGACGCCCATTCCGCAGTGGCTGGTGTTAGGGCGCACTATACTCCCACCGAAAAAAGGCAAATTTTCGAACGCAGAGAAGTACAGGTCAATAACTTGTTTGAACACGCTGTATAAGATCTTTACAGCTGTCCTAAACAACAGGGTTGTTCGGCGAATTGAGCCTGTGTGGCGGGAGATGTACCGACAACGCGGCTCGAAAAAAGGAGTAGCCGGCTGTCGATAGAACCTGCTAATTGACAGGAGTGTCTGCAAAGAAGCTGTAGCCCATCAACGCGTCCTATCAATGGCCTGGATTGACTACCGGAAAGTTTTCGATTCAACCTCTCATAGACTTATCATCTGTATGTTGGAAAGCTTGAAGGTGCATCCACACATAGTGACATGCATAGAGAAAATGATTCCTCTTTGGAAAACAAGATTTACTTTCTCATCTGGAAATTATCGTGTGACAACAGTCAACGTCACCTTCCAGAGGGGCGTCTTTCAGGGCGATTCCATGAGCCCGTTTCTTTTTTGGATCACACTTCTGCCTCTATCTCTCGCGCTACGAAATTCTTCTGGATACCTCTGTGGCGACACTAACCAGCACGAAGCGAAGGTCACTCATGTATTTTATATGGATGACCTGAAACTCTATGCCTCTGCTAAAGGCAAACTTCAAACTACCATAAATATCGTCAAGAAGTACACGGAAGAGATTGGGATGGACTTTGGATTGGATAGATGTGCCAAAATTCATCTGAAGAACGGTAAGATTGTTGGCGTTCCCAAGGACCCTGAGCTTGTGGATATAGGTGTTATTAGACCTCTTAACACTGGAGAGCCCTATACATACCTGGGCGTGCCTGAAAGCCGCATGCAGGACGTAAAATCAGTAAAGAAGTCTCTCCGAAGCAGATACAATCAGCTTCTTCGACAGTTTTGGTATTTCAATCTGTCGGCACTGACCACACGTAAGATCATGCATATGTATGAAAGCTTGCATATCAATTCGTGAGTTCCGCGTTTATACACTTCAGGAACCACGAGATGATTGGCGAAGGAGCGTTTCTTTACAAAGCCGCGGGGCAAGCCGGCGAGACCCTTGGCCTGCATTTTAACATCAGAAGTAAGGAAAGTGGAATACCTTTTCTAGATGCTTCACTTCGGAAAGCCGAAGTGAAGCGAGCAGAAGTTAAAAAATTCCATCAAGAGCTACGCGACAAGAAAATATAATAACCTCCAAAGACCGTAACCTGATTTAGTAGAAGAATCTGGTTCGGAAAAACAGAAAAATTTCGTGAGTTTTTGTTGTGTAACATTGTCATGGGTAAGGTGGGTAAGTAACTCTATAACCCCAAAATCTCACAACGCCATAACCTCAAACCCCCTTCATTCCGTTAAAGCCACGACCACTATCCCATAGCATTAAAGAAATGTTACTACTTAATCTAGTCACATGAAACTCGAATATGATGGATGACTACCATTTTCTTTATGATAAGGATAGCAGGCGTAAAATACTCTACTGATTGAGGAAAAAAAAAACAAATGCGATGAAAGTCTTATGAATTACGGGGTTATGGTATATGTGGTAACGCAGTGAAGGAGTTTTGACATTATGGTGTTGTGGGATTTTGGGGTTATGGAGTTACTTACCCATGATTATGTTCCACAAGAAAAACTCACGAAATAGTACTGTTTTCCCGAAACAGATTTTTATACTAAATGAGGTTACGGGGTTTTGAGGTTATGGCGTTATGGTATCACGAGGTTAGGGTATTATGAGATTATGGTGTTATAGGGTTACCAATTGGTTGGGGGGGGGGGGGGGTGAAAGGGGGATGGGGTAAATGATTTTATCGGTTTAAGGGATTTTCGGGTGTTTTTTGAGGTTATGTCAAAATCCTGACGTGTGGAGGTAAAACGGGTTGCGGATTCGGTTTCAGCGGGAAAAAATGCATGGGAATATCATAATGGCATCCAAGACTCAAAACAAAATTTTTTTTGTGGGCCTGTGAAATTCGTCTTTTTGACTTGAAAATTGAACTATTTGGTTAAATTTAACTTTCTTGTTTAAACATCAACTATTTTGTAGAAAATTAGTCTCTTAGCATGGGAGTTCTATACTGAGTACAATTTTTTATTCATCTTAGGCTAAAAATGGTTCTTACTTAAAAATCCGTATTCTTGGTTTAAAAATGCATCTGTTGTAGAATCTTTGGTATATTTTGTAGAAAATTATTCATTATGGTTGAAAATTCAGGTTTTCTGTCGATAATTTAACTATTGGTTCAAATCATTTTGTTGAAGACTCAAACATTATATTTAAAAAATCATTTATTTGGTTTTAAATTTATTCATTTTGTTGAAAGTTCTTTTTTTTTTAAATTAAGTATTATAATTAAAAATTTAACTAATCCGTGTTTTGTTCAAAATTAATCTTTTTCATTTGAAAATTCGTGTTTTGGGGTATAATATTACACTTTTTGATGAAAAATTCATAGTCTTGGTTGAAAATGTATTTCTTTAATTAAAAATTGAAATATTTTGTTAAAACTTCAGTTTTTTCTTGTCAAAAATGAATTTTTTAACTAAAAATATAAGTAATCCACTTTCAGTTAAAAATGTATCTTTTTTAGTTGAAAATTCATGTATTTTGTTGAGAACCCGTCCTTTTTGGTAGAAACTTAATCGTTATGGATCAACATTTATCCTTGTTAGTTGGAAATTCATGTATTTTGTTGAAAACCCGTCTTTTTCGGTAGAATATTAACCGTTATGGTTGAAAATTCAGATTTTTTGTCGATAACACAGGCCCACAAAAAAAAGGTCTGAACTTTACATATGACAAGGCTACCCGTATGGATTTTGAGCCGCTAAATCCGAAACCGGCCTTAGAATTTTCCCTCGACCCTACAATTTTCCCCTACCCTAGGGTAAATGTGTGTGTCTCTCCGTATTTTTAACTGCTGATTTCACATCGGACACAAGAAGTTTTCTGCAGTACCTCAGATTTTCCCTACCCTAGGGAAAAAACTGAAAATCCGAAAAAAACTAGAGTTTCCACAGAGGTTCCATGTTTGCGAGGTAAAGAAATATATTTGCGTATTTGCAGTAGCTAAGTTAACAAGTTCGGCATCAAGGTACCTGAAAATCTTGGTGATTACAGTGATGAAGAGGGAGAATGCTTTCATCAGGGCATCAAAGAAATGGACGGGTCCATATCATCTCAAATGCGGCAAGTCTCCTTATTGCAAGTCACACCTGCCGTATGGCACATCTGCGGCATGTCACACCTGCGGCATGTCACACCTGCGCCATGTCACAATTGCGGCATTTCACATCTTTGGCATGTCTTAGCTGTAGCATGTCACAACTGCGGCATCTCTACCTAGCGGCTTCTCTCACGCGCGGCATTTCTCACAGTAAAATTGACATTTTTGCGGTATCTCGCATTAGTGACAAGTTTCACAGTTGCATCTCTCCCATACAAAAATTGTTTCAAGTTTAAATGAAAATGTCGAATCTTCGGCAAGTCTCACAGGACTAATTGTCACATCTGCGGCAAGTCTCCCAGGGTGAATTGTCACATCTGCGGCATCTCTCACTAGCGGAAAGTCTCCGCAGCCGCATCTCTCGCCCAACCAAATTTTCGAACTGGTTGTAAAGATTGCAAAAGTGCGGCAAGCCTCCCCAGCGACATCTCTCGCGCAAGAAAATTTAGTAAGTTCTTAGAAAGGTGGCAAAACTGGGCAGACCTGCCCAGCCACTTCTCCCACCCAAGAAAGTGTTCAAATTAGTTGTAAATATGGCGAAATTGTGGCAAGTCTTGCCGCAGTTTTACCACCTTCACAACTACATAGAAAATTTCTTGGGTGAGAGATGCCGCTCGAGAGATTTGCCGCGGGTGAGAGATGTCGCTGATCTGACAATTAGTTCTGGGAGGCTTGCCGCAGTTTTGCCACTCTGATGTGGACTCTAAAATTTTTCCCTTATGAGAGATACCACTGAGAAAACTTGCCACGGCTAGGAAAACTTGCCACGGCTAGGAGATGCTGTAGATGTGACAATTAGTCCTGGGAGGCTTGTCGCAGTTTTGTTATTTCAATATGGATTTGCAAATTTTTTTCCAGATGAGAGATGCCGCTGGTGAGACAATAAGTCCTGGGAGACTTGCCGCAGTTTTGCCATTTTCATTTGGACTTACAAAATTTTTTCGAGGAGAGAAGACGCTGGGAAGAGATGCCGCAGTTGCGATATTCCCCAGATGAGACATGTCGCAGATCTGACCTGCCGTAGTTGTGACATACCGCATATGAGACATGCCACGGATGTGACATGCCACAATTGTGACATGCCTCAGGTGTGACATGCCGCAGATGTGACATGCCGTAGGTGTGAATGCCGCAAAGAGACTTACTGCATGTGAGATGATATGGAAAGCATTCTCCCTGTTCTTCACTGTAATCAACAAGATTTTCAGATACCTTGATGCCGAATTTGTTATCTTAGCTACTGAAAATACGAAAATATATCTCTTTACCTCGCGAAAATGTAACCTTTGTGAAAAATCCACTTCTTTTCGGTTTTTCACTTTTTTCCCTAGCGTAGGGAAAGTCTGAGGTCCTGCAGAAAAATTCTGTCAGATATGAAATCAGCAGTTAAAAATACGGAAAGACATCTGCTTTTCCGTTCAAGCGTCCATAATCAAGCCTTCAGCCCACTATTGCAATTACTCCGTGACCTTCTAACGAGTTATGAGTATTCTGGGTTGAAAATGTGCTTGTTTTAATTAAAAATTTAACTATTGGAAAAATAATCTTATTTTTCGCAAACCTATCTTTTTTGTTCAAAATTCATTTAGGAAAATAAAAAATGTATAGCAGTCAGGCAAAATGAAAAATTGATCAGGGAAAAGTGATAGAAAGTTAGGGAATTTCTAAATTGTTAATTTATTGTAACTTTATTTTTTAAATAACGCGCCTTAAGTTAAATTGTAATCAGAGCGGGGAAAATTAGTGTTCTATGGTGGTAATAAGTGAGACAATGTCCTGATGTTTGGATCAATCCATCAAGTCACCCTATGA
>CAKNWW010144012.1:6196-17462 GCA_932074435.1 Andricus kollari | reverse complement strand
TACGTCATATTTGTTGATAAATCAATATTATAGGAAATCCATGTATAAAAAATTATAGTATACAACGTTAAAGTTGAGTAATTTCATAACACAAGATTGTAATAATGTTATAACGACTTCGTATCGGTATGATTAGATTATGTAGTATTTTTTTACATTATTCTGTATAAAAATTTTCATAAAAATAAAGTTTTTTTCACAAATTTTGAAATTACTACTACCCGCAAAATCATTCAACATTTTTTAAGTTTGTGGGAATAAGCTAAGATATTTGAAAATATTCCAAGGAATTTTAACGGATTTCGCGGGATTTTATAAGGTTTCAAATGATTTTAGTAATTTTAAAGAATTTAAAAGTTTCGTAATAAGATATTTTAAGGGATTTCAAGGAATATATCATTTAGAATTTATTCACATGAATTGAGAGATTTCAAAGGATTTCTAAGATTCGACGAGATTTTTAAATATGTCAAGGCATTTTCAAATATTTTAAAGAATTTTGGGATATTTTGCATGATTCCAAGGAATTTCAAAAATTTGGAGAGATTTGAAGAGATTTCAAATGACTAATGATTTTAGGGTATTTGAAAGGAGTCCAAGGAAGCTTCAAGAGGTTTAAAAAAGGTAATAGTGTTTAATGACTCTAATGTCTAAAACAAGCCACGCCCCCTTTCCTTTTCCAGCCCCCCCTTCCCCTTGCCAGGTCCATGTTAGACTCGACTGTGTGATAAGCGTACGGACTGTCCGGACGTTTGGACTCAATCTTTAAAAAATCTCAACGAATTTCAAGGAAGATTAGGGTTGCCTTAGATAGAGGAAAAGTCTCGAAATTTTTAAAAAGAACTTGGAAAATTCCTGTAATTTTGAAAAGGAACCTGGAAAAGCTGAAATTTTAGAAAAGAGCCTGGAAACTTTTGTTCTCATCTCGTTTTGAAGTTTTTATAGTTAATTAGTACTTGTCTGCTTATTTTACAAATTCAGATTGATAGGAAGTGGTACTCACAAGAACAAAGTTTTTTTTCACAATTTTTTAAATTACTAATGCTTACAAAATCATTTTACATTTATTAAGTTTATCAGGCTTTGCACTATTTACTAAATACAACCTTAGATTTGGTGATCTACTTTTCTAGATTTGACGATGGCACTTAGTAAAGGATTTCGATCTTCTAAATTGTTGTTACAAATATAAACTTCAGTAATTTGATAACCGATTTGAGAAAAACGTATAATCTCGCTTTATATTACATTCTGTTATAGTTTTTATTATTATCGCAATCTTTAAAATGTTAGGTTATTTTATGTGACTTTTAGCCTTTCGAAAAATGTAGACAAATGCATAACCAATGTTAAAGTTATATGTTAGAAATTAAAAAGATGTAAAAATTAAGTTTTTGATGAGTATTGTTCTAGTCTTCTGCTTCTAATTATTTGCTAATTAGGATGTCTCGGGTAGTAATAAGTAAGTAATTGCATTTAACACGAGATTCAACAAGACATGGCTGAAAATATTGGGAAAAATTATACGTAACATAGGCGCGGGTGGGAGTTCCAAACCAATTTGTTACAACTTGTTACATCGGGGGAAGGAGGGGTAAAAAATTGGAAAATGTGTTACGTAATTTGTGAATGGTCCCTTATCTGTCCTGATACTTTTATTCATTAGAAGCAATTCTGTTACGCATTATCTTTCCTTTCCTTTTGTTTTTTTTTTCTCGCAGCAGCTAGCTCTGCATCAAGAGGTCTATCAATAACACTATCTTCTTCACTACCGTATCACATCTTACGTATATATGAGCGTAATTGTATATTGTATGCTTAATGCTTATTTACAAACATGGGAGGTGGGGATCATACCACGCACGGTCGTACGGTTATAAGATAATAATGCTAATGCATGTTTTAGTACCACGTTCTCTGTAACCATATTTAATTTCATGCAAGATAGTTAAATGCTATACAAGATATAAATGTACACCACTTTTTATATTACAAATTCTTAAATATAATCCTAGGTTTCATTTCTGCCGCATTCTTAGAATAAAGAGCAATATAAAATGGTTCCGCGTCAATTGGATGGCGGCAATTTTCTACTTTAGACTCTTTATAGGACTCTAATACCTACTCCTATAAGTTTTAGAGCAATCACTTTCGATTCGTGTTTGTGTCGTGTCATGGGATGAGGGTATCCTTTGTAGACTTTGAAATACATTCCCACATTTTCTGTGCTCTGAATCTACCTCAGTACAATTCTCCCTTTGTATAGTTTGAAACTTTTTCCTTTTTCGTCCTTCCCTTATTCTTCACTCTTCTTTCTTCAGAGTTTTCTCGTGTTTAAATTAGACTTTCTATGGCATGTATTCGACAGGGATAAGCGAACTTCTATAATCTATATCCACAAAACACCTGGAATTCATCAAACAATTTGTCTATTTTGTATATTTCGAGATTTAGTCGGGATATAAATAAGAGATAATTATTAAAAAGCAATGACAGGGTTGTTACAGGTCAAGGAATGTCAAGGAATTTTCGATAAACTGAAGTTGAAGTTAATTTTATTATTTTATTGAAAATTCCACAATTTTGTTGAAAGTCATTTTTCTTGGCTGACAATTCAACTGTTTTGTTGAAAATTCGTCTTTTTGGGTTGAAAATTCATCTATGTTTGTAGAAATTGCATGTTTTTTGGGCTAAAAATCATAACTGCTTGGTTGAAAATTAGTCTATTCTGGTTGAGGTTTCAAGTTTCAATTATCTTTGGTTTAAAATTAAAATATTGTTTAGTTGAAGTATCAACTATTACATTTTTCTTTGAGAATTGTTTGTTTGTTTGAGAAATCAACTACTTACAAAATTTAATTATTTTGCAGATGTAGAATATTAATTTGCTAGTATTATGAATCTTCTTGTTGACTAATTCAACTTTTTGGTTGAAAATTCTTTGTTCGAAAATGTAACTATTAGGTTGAAAATTCCCTTAATTCAAACATTTGGTTCATAATTCATGTATTCTGTTAAAAAATCATCTTTTTGGTTGAAAAATTAACTATTTTGTTCAACATTTATTTTATCTGGTTGAAAATTTATTTTTAAGTGAAAATTGGACTATTCTATGTTGATAATTTATCTGTTTTAGGTGGAAATTCAACTATTTTGTTAAAGATTCGTCTTTTTTGGTAGAAAAGTAATCTCATTAATTGAAACTTCGTCATATTTGCGGTTTGAGAACTCAATTGCTTTGCAGGAGGATCGTTTTTTTGGCTTGAAATTTCAAGATTTTTCATAACAAAAATTTCTTTATTGGCTAAAAATCTTCTTTGGTTGGAAATTCAACTCTTTTGTTAAAAATTCCTCTTTTTGGTTTAAAAATTAGTCTGTTTTAGTTGAGGATTCATCTAATTTGTTGAAATTTCGTATTATTTTTATTTCATTCAACTGTTTTTGTTTGAAAATTAACATATTTTTGTGTGTAAATATCAACTATATAATACACTTATTGTTGAATATTTTGTATTTTTTATATTTAGTTGAAAATTAGTTTTTTTTTTAATTGAAAATAAATTTTTTTAACTACAAATGTATGTATGTATTCCATTTGTTGTTGAAAATATATCTTTTTTGTAAGAAATTCAACTATTGGATTAAAATACATGTATTTTATTAAAACTACATCCTTTTTAGTAGACAAATAATCTTCTTGGTTAAAAATTGATCTTTTTTTTTTAAATTTACTTGGTTGAAAATTCGTTTTTTTATTGATAAATAATTTGTGTTATATTAAAATTTAACAATTGCATTTTTTGTGTGAAAATGTATCTCTCTTAGTTAAAAATTCTACTATTTGGCTGCAAATTCATATTTTTTGGTAGAAATTTAATCTTTCAGGTTGAAAATTATTTTTTTAAACTGAAATTTGAACTATTCTAATTTAAGTTGAAAATGTATCTTTTTTAGTTGAAAATTCACGTATTTTGTTGAAATTTTGTCTTTTTAGGTAACAATAAAATAAAATAACCCATTGATAGCACATAATTTAAATTGAGATTGAAATTATGCTGTAGAATCTGAATTAGTATACTTCTTCACCATTACTTATTATTTATTTAATCTCAATCAAGTTGTTTTGATAGATCATTTCCTTCACTGTCATTTTTTTTTCTTAAATACCTCCTCTACGATTCTTTACTACCATCTTTATATTTTATTTTATTTATGCTTTATAACTCTAGTACTAATTCTACCATACATTTAACATTAATCAATCAGTGCTTTTAACATATACTTTATTATGTCTACTCTGTTCCTTAGAGCGCTAATTAGCCCTAGGCAGTTTCTGGAAGTCAATACAAATACAACTTTTTGGTTGAAAATCCAACTTTTGGCTTCAAAATTCAATATTTTGAATTCAATTTTTTTTCTTCATTGACTGAAAAATCAACATTATGAAAAATTTTGAAAAATGAACTATTTTGTTCAAATGTGTTCTTTTTTGTTTGAAAATTAGTCTGTTTTGGTTGAGGATTCAATTAATAAATAAAAAAATAAAGTAAAATTTGTTGAAAATTCATGTTTTTTGGTTTAATTCAACTGTTTTTGAATGAAAATGTAAATCTCTTTTTTTGAAATATTAACCTATACACTTTTCGTTCAGAATTCATTTTTTTAATCGAAGACTCAGCACTTGGGTTGAAAATTTAACTTTTTTGTTGAAAATTCCTTTTTTCTTGGTTTTACATTAAATTTATACTGTAATGTACAATTAATGTAATTGTTTGAACTGAATGTTCAGTTCTTACAGTTTGTGTACAAAAATTGATCTTTTTGTGTTGAAAGCTCAACTGTTATTGAAAGTTCATATATTTTATTTACGTATGTTTTATGTAATTTGTGGATGCCCCCTTACAAAATTCTGTATAATTGTTGTCACTAAAAGTGTTTAAAATAAATTTAGAAACGAACCTTTTTTGGTATTAAAATTATTGATCTCCTAGGTTCTAGTTATACGGTTGTTTTTATACGTAATAAAAAAATTTTTAACGGTCAGGGAAAATTAAAATTCCTCATTGAAAGCATCGTTTTTAATGAAGTTTTGCACCTCGTGGCAGATGTGAAGTGGTTTGAGTGAATAAAGGGTGAACGTGTAGGGGTAGTAACGAAGCTAAATAGAAAGTGTATTGGTGAATAATGGAGCGAAAGATATCTATCCGTCAGCTAAACGAAGTTACAATAGAGAAGGGCCATTGCCTGCCCTCTTAGAGAAGTTTCCCCTTTGGTCGTGATTCTGCCATGTAAATTTACTACGATATTATAGTCTGCTCCATTCCTAGACTGTAAACGAGTCTCTTCCTTTAGCCATAAATCCTTCTGTTATAAACCTTTGCCCTAAACTTCGTACGTCGTTCGTCAAGTGTTTTTTTTTTTTTTTTTTTTGCGAGGGATCACGGGTGGGATTTTATTTTAATGCGGCATTCAGAGAAAAGTTCTCGAGTACCTCTATTAGTCATGAGGAAAGAAAGATACTTAAAAAAGAGAGGTTAACTAATCTAAAGAAGTAAAGGTCTTTTTCATGGGATTGATGGACATCAATAAACTTTATTGATTACCAAGGACACCTCGTCCATTTTTTTCTTTGTCTAGCGAGAGCCCCTTAGCTGCTCGCATCAAGTGAAGCACCTACGAGTACGTGTCTGAATGCTCCGTTCTCCGCGACCGGATGCCCCCTCTTCTTTTCTTTCTTTATTCTTCGACCACATCATCTTCATTATTATCATGGCTCCCACCATTTACCCTACCTCTCTAAATACCTTGCGCCATTTTTTCAGAAACTTGAGTTAATTCAGCTCTCTTCACCACCAGGGCAGAAAAATCATGTCAATTGGTTCGAAAAATCGTCCCACGGTGGTAATTAATGCATGGGAAGGCTAATTTGGATGAAACGATCCTTGGCGTTCTCATGCAGTGGCCGGAAATGAGAAAACCACTGCAATTCCGTAACACAGTACATTTTTGTCCATCAATTTGTTCCCGCGATTGGATATACATGAGGATATACATTTTTGATTTGTTGTTTGATCCACCAATTATGAATCAAAACGATCCAGTTTTTGAGATCAGTTTCCTATCATAAACCCTAAACTTCAGACATGATGGAAATTTATGTTTTTAATTTTTTTTCAGAAAAAAATCATTAAGTATTGTGAGACAAAAATGACAAGAAAAATAATCAAGTAGAGATATGTTTATTTGAAAAAATCATCAACATTTTTCTCTGAAAAAACCTTTAAAGTAACCTAAAGTGGTTAGATTCGTCCACGAAATCATAAAACTTCCACTTTCCAGCGAAGAACGAACATAACTTAAAATTGTTCGACAAAGTCTTCTTTAAACCTTAATCACATTTCTTTAAAAATACCAATTTTCGGCGAAAAACAAAAACAGAACCTAAAATTGACCGGTTGGTCCGGTTGGTTGCAATACGTGCAATAATGATGGTGTTCCTGCGTTTTGAGAAGTCACTGGTTTTTTATTTGTTTTTCGAGAAGTAACGTACAAAAGAAATGAAAAATAACTGACTTCTAAAAATTCAAGGACTCCGTTCTTGCACCCAACTGTTCAGTTATTCAACCCCGTAATTTTTCCCACAAAAATTATAATGATTTTTATTTCAAAATACAAATTTCCGGTTAAAAACATATTAACACAACATAAATTTTTTACCTCGATTGTCACAAATACAAATCTTTTATCTTTTCTCTTAACATTGAATGATTTTTCCTCAACAACGAAAATTGATTTCTGGTAAAAAAAAAACACTAAAATAACCTAAAATTGTTCCAACTTCTAAGTCCAAGGATGACATTTGTTCAATAGTTCATTTTTATAACAGCGTAATAGATAAAAATTAATAAATACAACACTGTTATAAGAAACCACAAATTTGATTAAGCTAGAAAACTAACATGCTCGCTAACATACCCTATTATATTCAAATATTGTAAATACTCTTTGAAATCTAGTGATTTTTAATTTATTAACAACAGCAATTTGTTACGAAAAACACTAACACAATTCAAAATTGACCAAGCTTGTAAATTTTATTATTTAAAAAAATCATTGGATTTAAATCTAATGACTTTTGTTTCAAAATACCAATTTCCGGTGGTATGAAACACACCAACATAACCTATAAAGTTGTTGCAAAATGTTAAATCTTGTTTGAAATATAATGGCTTATGTTTGAAATAACCGATTTCCTGTGAAAAACGTTAATATAACCTGAATCTGGTCAGAAATGTTAAACCTTTGTCGAATTATAATAATTTTTGTTTTTAATACCAGTTTTTGATGTGAAACGCTACCATATCCTAAAATTTAAACAAAATTATGACCTTTAAGATCTAACAATTTTTGTTTAAAAATGTCAATTCCTGATTAAAAAACCGATTTCCAGTGAAAAAAAAAACTAATACAACCTTCAAATTTGAGAAATTTCAAGTCTCCTTCGAAACTTTCTAATTTTATCTTAAAATTCTTTTTGAAAAAGACTAATTTCCAGCGAGAAGCACTATCATACATGTATAATATTTTCAATAATGTATTAGATTTTCTTTTTTTTCTGTTTTTTACGTAAATAGTCGACACTCTGTTTTGTCTTTTTTCTTCAAATTGCAGTTTCTCTAGGCTATTAATAATTTCTTTATTAATGGCCGCGAGTTTCTTATCATTCTTGAAAAATTAATCGCAGCTTAAAAAAAAATGGACAAAATTCTCAAATATAGGAATCTTCTTCAAAACTTCATGACTTTTCTTATAAAAAAATCCAATTTTCATCTAAAACACTATAACCTAAAATTGCTCAAACGAAACTTAATGATTTTTCTGAAAAATTAAAATTTCATTAACGCCATAGTAACTAGGATGGGCCGGTAAAATAAAAAATGATTACATTAATTGGTAATAGCACTTAAAAGTTTCTTTTTGGCATTACGAACAAATTCAGCGACAAAAAATGTATACTATTAGGCAAGGCGATTGAAAAGTTTCAAATTTTGAATTTTTTCAAATTTGTGTATGGAAAAAATAATTTTTGTTTGTAAAGTTTATGGAAGTGAATAACCTTAGGCGGATAAAAGTAAGAAAGCATTTTCTTCGTCGAAATATAATATTTAAAAAAATGACGAAATATTTATTTTTGTTAATTTCTACCAAAATCTGCTAAACAAAACGTTTTATTCTTTTCTGACTATTTTTAATAAATTAAAGAGATACGTACATATTTTTAAGTTTCACACAAATTTTTGTTCTATTTTTTACGGATCCTGTGTAAACGGATTTTTACGGATCTTGTGTAAAAATGGCTCATGTTTCAAGATCCGTAAAAAAATAGAAAAAAATTTGTTACAAACTTATCAATATGTACGTGTTACCGTAGTTTATTTTTATCTAAAAAAGCATGGAAATACGAAATGAATTTTTTTTTTGGCAACTTTGATTAATTTCCTTAAAAATGTGTGTTCTTAAAATCTGTGAAAGAATGGACGCTTTCGGGCATTATATTAGAAACGTATTAGAAACGTCTGACCCCAAATGCGCAATAACCGTGTCGAATGAAAGAAACAGTAATATAATTTTTAAAAAAATTAATTTTCTCTAAGATTTATCTAGAGGAAACCACCCTAGAGTAGATAATTATTTACAGTAGATAATCTTAATTAACTAGAAAACTGGCAAAGATGTTATTTTTTTTTAGTATAACATTTCAGAGAGTATATAGTATATTTTCCGACGAAGTTTCATTGAAATATTATAATTCATTAATGTGAGAGAGCAAAAAATTAATTTGATCCTGAAAAATAAAATTTCGCCTCTTCATTATTCATACTTTTTACCTGAATGAAACATTTTTGTGGCAAGTTTATACATTAGAATCAAAGTTTGGTGTTTGAGGATCATTGAAAAAATACGTGATACGTTTACGGGGGGGGGGGGGTAGAAGTTCCTGAAAAATGTATCACGTATTTTGTGAATGGTCCCTTAATGAACAATATTCATTGATATAAAGCGTTCCTTTTTTTATTTATAAATATTTGAGGACTTTTTATTTTAAATTACATTTTCCAACAGAGGATAACCAACAGTACGTAAATGTATAAATTCCTGAAAATAAACCAAGAATCTTACGATAAAATTTGGACAAACACCAACTAAAAAAAGTCTAAAAAACTAAAAGAAAGTATGTCCAAATTTTATCGCAAGATTCTTGGTTTATTTTCAGGAATGTATACATTGACTTGACTGTTGGACGTTAAATGGGATTTTGAATTTGATTTTAATCTAATTTAAGATTCTTAAATTTCAACAGTACGTAATCGAAAAATTTCGCTGTCAAAATTGGCAGTTCTGCAAATGTTGCGCAGTTTTTTCATGTTAAAGGTTGTGTTGGTTTGCATATACAAATATATATTTTGATTCGTGATTATTAAAAAGCCCAGAAATGTTATTTGTGTTGAGAAGTCAATCGAAAAAGGTATCATTTTTAGGACTAAGGTGTAAAAAATATACACTTTTCTGTCACCAGAAGTCAAGTTCAATGATTAAATATCTCGTACCATTCGTACCAATCTCATGGAATGTCACAGATAAAAAGACTGTCAAAAATTTAAACGGGTATGGTTTTTATAAAATAATTGTTGTTTCAATTATTATTTACCCAGTAACCTGATTTTAATTGTAAGTATAGTAATGATAAATCCTAATTATCGAGAATTGAGTATTCCTGTCAGGTCCAGAAACGATACTAGAAACTATTATCTATTGATGGATAGAGGTGTGACAAAATTGTACCCTTGACTTGATCTAAGGAAAATGTTTAATACAGCTAATTAACTAATTTCGTGATATTTTTTCCTGTGAGGCTATTCATTTGAAAATGTAAGCCTTATTTAAAAACTAAAATGTTTCTTTATTTTTGGAAACCGATGCAGTTAATGCTGTTGGATTTATCCCCATCTCCTGTATGGTGGTTTCCCCTAATGATTCTTATTGAAAAATATAAACTGTGGTATCACACTATCACCTACAATGTTAGAAGTAAGTTCATGAAATTTCATGAAAATGTTAGAGAAGCTTTTTACACCACGGTTAGTGAAAAACTCATTTCAATGTAAGTTTTGAAACTATTTTAAGAGATAGTGCATTGAATTTTTTGTAAATGTTCATAAATATCTTATGGATATTAAATGTAAATAGTGAAACTTTTTAAAGAACAGTTCTCTGAAATTACTTCTTTCGAAATTACAAAGTAAAACCAATTTTGTACATGTAATTGAAAAAAATGTATTAATCGATAAAAAAAATACATTACATACAAAGCTTATAAATTGAATTCATGAATTATTTTAAAATTTTGTTCATATTTTCATTCAGGTTTATAAAATTTAATAAAAAATGTTACTTCATTTTCAATGCATGTTTATAAAATTTACGTAAACCACAGTGGAATTTATTCAGCCACCAATAATATTTTATGTACAAACAATTGAAGCAGGTTTCAGAGTCAATTTTATGAAATTTCAATAACTTTTGCTTCAAAATTAAGTTTCGTGTCGCTGAAAATTAATGAATATGGTCTCACATTAATTTACAAAGCCAAATTTGTTAAATCTCAGTGACATAAGTCATTGAAAACTGACTGAAAATTCAGGAAATTGCTAACAGTGTATAAGCTATAGTCCATGTTCTACCATCTATACAATCCGACTTGAGATAAAAAATGATACATACTTTGGGATTCAGTGTGGGTTGATTCTTTGAAAACAATGATTCCCGTTGTTTACAAGAAGCCATGATCTCAAAGATTAACTCGGATCGATTTGACCCCACTCAAGCAGTGGAGGGTTAATCCGAGTTCTGATCCTGACACAAATTACTGCGATCGCTAAAGCGTAATCTCGACGTAGAGTGAAGGTGCATTAGAACTTGACCTTGACGGAGCATTAACTCCTATAAACTGGTTGACTCCCCTATCCACAACCAGTTCGTTCGACTCGACAGAAGAAATCGGTGAACTTAGCAGACATTCCCCACATAATACGAACTCTGAGCGGATAGCGATGAAACTTGGTTATTGCTATGCTAATTACTCTAAACAATGGACAAACGATTTCACGAGAACTAACTGTTCCATGAAGATTACGGATGCCTTAAAACCTTCTCACACGATTAAATCGTTAATATTCTCACGGAAACTCCAAAGAATTCCCTTTTT
>CAKNWW010143938.1:532-10576 GCA_932074435.1 Andricus kollari | reverse complement strand
AATTTTCTTTTGAATTATTGATCTGCAAGTTCGAAATTATAAAAGAAATTTATAATTAGACATTTTGACTAAAAGCCATTTCCTGTACATTTGGTGCCTATTTTTTGTCCTCAATACAAACACCTTATGGCTTCATTTGAAGTGATTATTCTGCTTCATGGATATTTTTTTTCTCCTAAAGTCCCTATTTATTCCGAATTTTTACCATCAGCGTGGTATCTGAATTTTCAAAAACGCCGGGTGAAATCCTGGAAAAGGCAATAGAAAACATAAAATTTCGACAATTCAAAGCCAGTCTTATGAAAGTCTAATCTAAAAATTGAGATGAAGCTGAGGAAATGTTGGAATATTTTTGTAGTCTGTTTCTAGATAGCTTTTCAGTTGAGCATCTTAATGGTGGTCTCTAGTGCTGACGTGCGCTCTTGCAAATAGCGTTATTAGTTGCCACATAAAAAGGACGTAATGTTATACATTACTCACTAATGGCCCTGCGCAGCAAAGCTTTGAATGTGTGCATAAATTCGTTGTTATAAGCCACCTGGAATCCGATTTGTAATGCATATTTCCAGGATATGGTGGTTAAACCATTTCGCTCGCGGAATGTCGAGGGCGAATTGAGCATTACCGATTTTAATCTGAGATTAAGATCGCTGCATGAAGCGATAGGTAATGCATTAAAAATTCATTGATCTTAATCAGAGAGGAGAAAGATTATGGTTTCTTGTGCTATAAATTGAGGGTTTGGGAAGAATTTATTTCTTATGGCTGCTTCCACACCGCCTGGATATAAAAATAAACAAAACTGCGAGAGAATTGGAAAGAAAGTGAATAAAAATCAAGTTTACTTTTGAAGCAACAAATGGTTGACTCTGATGATGTCACAGAATTTTTTGGGGCTCAAGTATATTATTTTCCAAGCCAAAATATGAGACACGCGCAGTACCTAATAAACTAGCGATTAAGAACATGCACTCACTTCTCGCAGGATATATCCGAAAAAAAAGATAGAATCATTTTTTAAAAAGCTTTGGAAAGTTGATTAAATTACGCGTCAAATGAGCCATATGTGAAGTATTTTTGATGGATAGAGACTGAGTTAGTGAGTGAAAAAGACCGGTCTGATTTCTCATTTTTGCCGATTTCAGACCTCGCAGACGGTCCCTATATTCCCCATTGTACTCGATATTAAAAAGGTTTATCTTAAAAAGGTCCATAAAATACCCTATTTTCAAAATTTGGTCCTATGGTCCTTATGGTTAATATACCTATTTCTAGTAATTAACTATTTCAGTGTGTTTTGAATGATTCCGAGAAATTTTTACTAGATTTCAATCATTTAAAGGGTTTTATAAGATTTTAGGGTACTTTTAAAACTTCTAAGGCATTATCAAGAGCTTTTAATTGTAAAAGATTCCAAGGAATTTTGTAATTATTTAAATTTACCCAATCCTAGTCAACTCAATGGATTTTTTTTTAAGTTACTGATCCTGAAGATCAATTGATAAAGTGTTCAAAAGATTTGAAATACTTTATCGCATTTTTTCAAATTCCTTGGTAGTTTCAAGAGCTTTAAAAAATGGCAAGGCATTTCAAAAAATTTCAAAGGATTTAAAATATTTTAGGTTGTTCTAAGAGATTGTAAGTAATTTTTAATTCATTTCAGTAGTTTAATGGGATTTCAAAGGATTTGAAATATCCCAGAGAATTTTAAAAGCTTCCAAAGAATTATTGATTAATTTCATTAATTTGATGGGATTACAAAGCGTATTTTAATACAGTTTCCATGGTTTCATGAAATATCAGATTTCATAGAATTTCCCGAGATTTAATAAAATTGTAGTGGATTTTAAAGAATTTATTTAAGAGAAGTGAGGTATTTCGTAGGGTTTCAAAGGTTTTGAGAGATTTTAAATTATTTGATCGAATTAACCCTGCATTTTTAATAATTTATCCTGAATCCTTTTAAATTTTTTTTATTTTTTTTTTTTTATTTAATTTGAATTCTTTAAATTTCACTCAATAATTCTACTTCATTCAATGGTTTTTTTTTAATTTTTAAAGGTTTTTATTCAATTGGTCTTGAGGATCAATTGATAAAATGATCAAAGAATTTGAAGTATTTTAGGTTGTTTTAAAAGATTCCAAGTAATTTTGTAATTGATTTCAGTAATTTAATGGGATTTTAAATATTTTAGTAAATATTGCAAGATTCAAAGGAATTTTTAATTAATGTAATTAATGTGAAGGGATTGAAAAGCGTTTGAAATATTATAGGCTAAAGAATTTCCTAGAATTTTGGAAGATATGGAACGATTTTACAGATTTCACGGGATTTTATAAGGATTTCAATGATTTTGAGGGATTTTGAAAGCTTGCAAGGTATTTTAATTAATTTTTCAGGATTTCTGGAAATATCCTTAGAACCTCACACGATATTATGATATTTTAATGGATTTCAAGATTTTCAAATATTTGTTTCAATTTATTTGGAATTCGCCCTGAATTCTTATTAATTCTTCTAAATTTACTCAATTCTACTCAATTCAATGGACTTTTTAATAAAATTTGTTTAATTTATCTTAAAGTCTTTAAAACTCACCTTAAATTCTTAGACATTTTATAAAATTCTTTTGAATTCTGTGTAATGTTTTAGTTTTTTCATATTTTTGAATTTTTTTGAATTCACTTGATTTTTTCTTCAATAAGTTTGATTTTTTGTCGAATTCATTTTCATTTCTCTTAAATTCATCTAAATTCATCTAAATTCACTCAAATTTTGTTGTAATCAATGGATTTCTCAACTTTAAAAAAATTTTCCAATCCATTTGACTTTTTTTGGATTGTTTTGTAGTCATTAGTCACTTTTTTGGTAAGAAATTGGTAGGCTTTCAAAGATTTGAAGAGATTTGAAATTATTTTTTGAAAGTGGAATCTTGAAAATTTTCACAAACCTGGGATTAGAACGGTCTTTCTCACTTACTAATTCAGACTCTGCCCTCTTTGTACTTCTCTGATCACGGAATTTTACATTATTTTAGATTCCTTAAAGAAACTTGAAAATTTTTTTAAATTACTAAAATGTCTTGAATTTTTAGAAAAAACTAAAAAGTGATTTTTCTCAAAAAGACCACCTTCGATTTTTTTAGATTTATAGTAATATGAGGGAATTTTAGCTCGATCAGATATATTATGTTCTGTATATGGGTCCGAAAATTAAAATTTGAAAAAGTTTAAAAAAAAGTTCCCTATGCGCCAAAAAATTATGTTGTATTTTTTGAAGGTATAGTTTTTGGTAGTGAAAAAATAATGTAAAATTGAAAATTAAAAAAAAAAGTTTTTGCCTAAGTTAGAACTTTCTTGATATATTGAAAAAAAAAGTTTATCCAATTGTATCAAGTGCACATTTTTTTGAAACAATTTAAATATATTGTGCCTGAACTTTCTTGAGCTTGAATTGAAGGAACATTCAATTCTTTTGATATCATAAAAAGAAATTTTTTTGGTGTGCAAAATATAGAAATTATTAATAAACAAAAAGGCCAAATTTACCATTTTAAAACAGGAAAAATAGCACAATCCAGAAAAATCGTTTTTTGCACATTTTAAAAAAGTTCCAATTCAAAAATGAATTATTTTCGCAAATACCACGATGTAAAATCAAATATTATTCTAACAGATATAAAAAAATATATTTAACTTAATCATGTTTTTTGTTAAAAATATTTTATTTTGGTAACTAGAAATTTCTAAAATTTACTAATTATGTGGGGAAACGAGGCGAGAAAAAGTAGAAGTGTTGAGAAGTGAGAAGACGGAAAGTAATGGAAGTTATGGTAAATGAGGGGTGGAAAAGTAGAGGGAGTAAAAGGAAATGTGGGTAGGGGTAGTATAGGATGTGAGGGTGGGGAAGTGAGGGGAAGTAGGAGAAAATAAGGGTCGAAAAGCGTGGGAAGTAGGGGAAATGATGAGTGGGGAAGTAGGTCGAGTGAGGTGAAATTATGGAATGGGAAGTAGCAGAAGTGGGGGAAACGAGGGGAGGGAAAGTAGAAGTTTGGGGATATGAGAGAAGGGAAAGTAAGGGAAGTTATGGTAAATGAGGGTTGGAAAAGTAGGAGGAGCGATCGGAAATGTGGATAGGGGTAGCAGAGGAAGTGGGGGGAGGGAAAGTAGGGAAGTTAAGGGGAAGTGATGGGGAGTAGGAGAAAATAATGGGTCGGAAAATGAGGGGAGTAGGGGAAATGATCAGAAATGAGGGTCAGTAGAGGAGGGGAAGTGATAACTGAGGAAGGGTAGTAGGTGTCGGAGAGTCTGAGAGGAGGAAGTTGGGCAGAGGCGAAGGCTGTATCGAGAGGAGGGAAATCCAATTTCATATGAAATCGGTAAAATGTTAACTGACTGGAATATTTACCGTTTTTTATGAGGTAAAGTTATTAAGTAGTAATATTTATCAGAAATTGATATGCCGAGGAGAAATCGACATGAAGAAAAGAAGAGGCAAGAGGTCTAATTGCTCGATCCAATTCTTTTTTCCTGAATTTATCAAGAGGTTCCCACGTTTCTCAGGACACCCTGAATATCATTTTGCGTGGTGAGTTTCGGACCATACATTCCAAATGGAAATAACGTGCCTCAGGATGCAGCGTAATCATCGCAATTTTATGCTTCTCGGAATCTTTACAGAATTAACTTCTTCCAGCTTCCTCTTTTTACACTCCTTTCGCACTCCCTATATCGCACCTTTGATTACAAAAAAAGTTTCATTTGAATATACAAAGAGAAAAACAGTTTATGAAAACTAATCCCAGAGTAAATTTCCACAGGATTGTCCACGTAAATTTTAACGTGGATTTCCACAGAAATTTCCGCGTAAATTTTCATGTGTACTTTCACATGAATTGTTTCAAAAGATCACTTGCAATTCCACATATTTCGATGAATTACCCTTGATTTTGACACTTCTTTGCACGTAAATTTCTACGTGAATTTCCACGTTAATTTCCTCCTGAACTTTCCCTTTAGTTTCCATGTGAATTTCTACATGAATTCCCACTTGAATTTCTGCCTGTGTACGTCCATATAAATTGTTTTAAAATACCACATGGAATTCCACGCTTTAGAAGAACATAGCTCGTCAAAAAGTGGCAAAAACTCGAGGTTTCGTCAGATTTGCATTAACCTCCACATAGGGAGTTTTTTTGAGTCACTGATGCCAAATCTGGCGTCAAAAATTAAGAATTGAAAATGGCGGAGACCATACGAATAACTATAAAGAAAACACAACTATAAAAAGAACATTTAGTTCTGTACAATTTATTCACAGTCTACTTTTACACTTGCATACAATTTCCAATCAATAAGACGTTATGAAAACATTAACAGCATTTGCAGAAAATAATGTTGTCTAGTAAAATCATGACAAAGTAAGAAAAGTAAGATTTTCCGTGAAAAAGAGCTTTTAAAAAATTGTTATTTGCATAATTTTGGGAGACTATTGATAGAAGTTATATTTTTAAACATTATAATAAATTAAAATTTTTTAATTCAATGAAAAAAGAGCATACAGCGAGAATCGAAGACACAACCTTCTGACTATGAAACCGAACCGCTACTGCCTGAGCTACCGGCACACAGTGGGAAAAAATGACTTTTTTGGTTCAAATTAACGTACAGCTCACAAATATTGATCAATTTGGACGCAAAAAATTTGAAAAAAAGCTGCTAAAATTTTATAGAAAGTTGTGAGACTGGCATTGTAAAAATAAAAGAATTTTTTCGTCGACAAATTCCTGAATAATGGGTTTGTTTATTAAATTTGTTAAAAAATCATAAAATTTATGAACTAATTATAAATGAAGTTATCATGAAGTTCCCAATTAAAAGGACCGATATCGAAAAAAACGAATTTTTTCGTCTATAGATGACCGATTAATGCATTTTTTTATTAAATTTGTTTTAAAATCATAACATTTATCAGCTACTTATGAATGTTTCTGAGATTATCATAAAGTTCCCAATTAAAACGACTAACATCGAAGAAAACGACTTTTTCCGTCTATAGATGCCCGATTAACGCATTTGTTTTTTCAAATTTGTTTATAATATTAACAAGAATAATCTTAAGAGAAATATTATTCATTATAATATTGTTTCCATCCAAGTTTCTTGTAACATAAGTTAAAAAAACGTAAAATTATTGAAAATTATAAAAAACACACTTTCAACAAATAATTTGTTTATAATTTTTGTTTTTTTATTGGATCATGATGAAAGACCTTTGAGTAATGTAAATCTATGAAACATAGGCGATTGCAACAATTTTCATATATTATTGAGGAGCACCGAGAACGTCAAATAAAAAAATGGCCATTTTTTTCGTTATATTTGTTCATTTATAAAAAAATTGAAAAACTGAATTAAAAATCAGGTTTTGAAAACTTTCTTTGTAATTTTATCAACTTTCTTAAAAATTTTCGTGTCCGAATTGGTCAAAACTCTGGGCTGTACGTTATTTTGGACCAAAAAAGTAATTTTTTTCCCACTTTGTGGTGAATATTTTGAAGTCGATTTTCTCAAACACGGCGAAAAAGAGCATATTATATGTGTTTTGGTAAATTAATACTCAGGGCTTTCACTGAAAAAATAAATTATTGGAACTAACAGTCACAAGGCGGTCTCCCCTTGCAAGACAATAATTCATAAAAATAGGAAAAGCAACAATCCGAAATATTTTACTGCATTTCTAAAATTTCTAATCTTTAATACATTCCTTTCACACAAATTTTAAATAAATAGACTTCTTCCAAGAAATTAAGACGATTATAATAAATTTAATACTGCTGTTTTTCTATATTTTGGGAAAATCTCGAAAATTTTGAAATCAATGTTGGGTAAATTGTAAAATTAGGTTTACATACTATATATAGAGTTCCTTTTAAAAGAAATATGATTGCATAATTGGGAAAAGATAGAAACGAAACGCTAGACAAAAAATGTGTAATTTACAAAGTTAATTGCAAAGATTGTAATACAGTTTATATGGGGCAGCACGAAGGGCACTTAGGATAGATGAACATGAAAATAATTTTGACATAACTTCCAGATATCACTCAGTCCATTTCAAGCGTAAAATTACACATGGTCATGACTTCAATTGAAATGATATTAAAATTCTGTATCATGAGAGAAATCAGAAAAAGAGAGAATTCATGAAGAAGTTATTTATAAAGAGAGAAGGTAACAAATCTATTAATTTCAAAAGAGACCCTTCAAAGTTACAACAAAGTATGAGATAGAGTAATTAATTGGTTAAAGTAATTTTCTTTCACTTGGAAGTAAAAAGAATTCTTTTATAGAACAATTATTTTCTCACTAAACATATTGATCATATTGGGCTTCATCAACTTTTAATAAATACCAATCGAAATATTTTCATTTCAGGTATATTAATTTTGCATACCTTTAGTTTTGCCTAAAAATAATCCCTGATGAGGTGGTCTAAACTGACCTCGAAACATGTTGGTTCCCTAGTAGTATAAAAAGGACGAAGAAAGGAAAAAGTGAGAGGTTATGGTTTTTGGTTGACTTTTACCCTTTTTTTTATTGGTTATTTTTGTATCTGATGAGCCGAAAAGTGAGGTAGTTTGGAATTCTGCTTTTCAATTGTGAATACTTCCCTTGCTCACTTTGTATAAAATTATTCATGATAAAATAGATTACTCTTCAATTTTAAATAACACAATGACCCATAAACGTCTCTTAAAGGAGATAAAGAAAAAATACACAGTAACTTTAAAGTAACTAAGTTCTAAAAGTTACAAGTTAATAACCCGTATAAGAATCAATAAAAAGCTATAAATCAGGACTTTTGGTCACTTTTTGGCCTCTCATAGCCCACTGTGCACTTTAACAAATTCGAATATTTAAAACATTTTGTTTTAGGTTCAACTCTTCTGATAAGGAGATGAAAAAAGTTTGTTATAAAAAAAAATTATCTCAATTTCATGTATACTCCACGTATAAGAGAATGATATCTCGGAAGATAAGTGTTAGTCGGTAGTCGAGAACATCGAGGACGAGCCCGGCAGGCTCTCGGGATGATCTCACTTTGCAATATGCATGTCCAGTGTCCACTTTGCATTGCATATGCGCGATACGCATAGATAAGGATTAAGGACTTACTAAGTGGTTCGTACCGTACGTGGGACGCTTATTCCTTTCTAGTTGCATTATTTAGTTGTTTAGTTATTTAGTTATTTAGTATTCGCAGTACCAATACCCACACTAAGAACAGAAATTTAATAACCATAACAAAACCATTTTGTTGAGCTTATTTTATTGTCACAACAAAACTTGTGTTTTTAACACAGCATTACTTTGTTGGTCTAACAAAATATGTTCTTACAACAAAATTATTTTGTTGAGTCTTTTTTTGTTGTTCCAAATAAAGTTTTGTTGAGTACGTGAATGAAATCTGAAATCGAGGTAAAATTGTGTTTTGTCTCAACACAGAAAAAACAAAATGTTATCTTTACAGCGATTTTAGAGTATTCTTTAGCTGCAACAAAAATTAACTTTATGTGTTAAGATTTACCCACCACTTGGGAAATGGTTACCATGTCAACTCTATTGAATCATGTTTTTTTCGATGCAAAAAAATTCAACTTTAGCTACTTGAAAATTACCTGCAACAAAAATTCACTTCTGTTTTTTCTGTGAAGTTACTGGTTTGAAGATTGGATAGTTGACAATATTATATGATATACATTTTTAGATTAGTAACTTTTACATCGGCTGATTAAATATTAAATATCCTGATGCGACATGCATATTGCCAATTGCGACAAATCGCGTTCCTATTCACATTTAAATGAAAAAATGAAAATGAAGAATTGGAAAAAGCTCCTAAAAATGCAGTCAAGCGGAGTGGATTAGGCTGGATTATAACAGATTACTCAGCCTAATCTATAGAGTATAGACTTACGCGAATTTTCAAGAAAAAAGAATTAATTTTTAACGGAATGGTTTAAATTTCAACAAAATATATGAAATTTTAACTAAATAGTTGAATTTACAACCAAAAACATAAATGAATAACCAAGAAGATTAATTTGCTACCAAAAAAGACGAATTTTTAACAAAATGCATACATTTTTAAAGAAGTAGTTCAATTATTACCTAAAAACGTCTATCTTCAATCAAATAGTTAAATTTTCAACTAACTATATAAATTTTCAACAATAAATGGAATAGTTAAATTTTTTGGGTAAATAATAAATTTTTAACCAAAAAACAGCTAATTTACAACAAAATAGTTACATTTTTAACCCAAAAGATGAATTGTCAACTAAAATGCTGAATCCTAAACTGGAATAGTTTAATTTTCAGTAAAAAAATAAACAAATTTAAAACCAAAAAGTAATTTTTTTCAACACAATAGTTAAATTTTTAACCAGAAATATAAGTGCTCAATTAAAATGATGAATATTAAACCAAAACAATGCATTTTTAACAAAATCGTTTAATTTTCTAAGAAGAAATTAATTTATAAACAACAGAGATAAATTCTGAACCAAAAATGTTATTGGTAAAATTCGAATTGAATTCAATAATTCATACTTCATACAAAAAAGTTTTTTTTCCAATTCAAAAACAATTGAATGTAACCAAAAAAAGACAAATTTTCAACAAAATCCTTAACCGAAAAGACGAATTTTCAACAAAATAGTTGACTTTTTAACCAAAGAGGATACTATTTAACAAAATTGTTTAATTTTTTAACAAAAAAGACTAAGTTTTAACCAAATAGTTAAATTTTCAACTAAAAAAGATACATTTTTAAAAAGAAATAGAATATTGACACTTTTAATCTTAAAAATAATTATAATTTTTTAATAAAAAAAACGAATTTAAAAAAGAAATAGTTGAATTTTCTACCAAAGAGATGAATTTTGAACTACAATTATGCATCTTCATTCTTCAAACAAAAAATTAAGTTTTAACAATGTAGTTCAACTCTCAACCAAGTAGGGTCATTTTCTACCCAAA
>CAKNWW010143691.1:2412-17432 GCA_932074435.1 Andricus kollari | reverse complement strand
GTATATGTATATAAGGTTTTGTTTCCGTGCCTAGAGCTGGCCGGGAATTGGAAGATAGAAACATATTAACTCCTATCTAATACCAGACTGTTGGGGACGAGCTCGCGCACGTTTCCAGTTTCTCCGACTGCTTCTTTGATTGCAGAGGACAGTTCGGTCCTGTCATCTACCTCGCTTCGCACCTCAATGAGGACATCGCCGCTCCTTGTCTGCCTAACACCCTTGACTTTAACACCAAGGGTGTTGGGCTTGATCTTGTTTTTCAGGTCTTTGAGGACCTACGCGTAACTTTGCCCCAGAGCCGGCTTCACCAGAATTGCTTCCGGGCAAGCGCGTCTCGGGGCCTCCTTTTTCTTCCGTGGTTCAGAAGGAGATTTCGCCGTCTGTTCTTCGTGCTGCTTTTCTGCTTTTCCCGGGAACTCAGAGTAGGCCAATCTGGTATTCGAAGCTGTTGTCATCTAGCCCCGTTGTGTGAAACCCACTTTATGGCCTCTTACCTCACTTCGGAGGCTAGTATCCTGCTCCTCCGTCACGTCTAGTTCTCCACCAAAAGCCTCCTCACACAAGCTATTCTCAAGAATAAAGGACAGCTCCCAGTCCTCCATTGCCATATTGCCGGCACCCACCAACTCCTCGATATTATTACTTTCTAGGTTACATTTTTGATCCGGTTCCATGTTACGCCTTGGCTTGGGCGTTATTCGTCCGGGACCACCCCTGAACCATTGCACGCGACTGCTTATTGAGTTGGGTAACCGTATTCAGCAGAAACCTTCAGGTGCAGGGCCCCCCTATCCGCAACCCGGGAACGCGCCCGGTAGCCTGGTCAAAGGCCCCGGGAGGAGTAGATAGTGAATCACTTGGTAGTCAAGGTTATTGCCAAGGTTATTGCGAATGAAAGACTAAGAGAGCTCGTAAAAGATACAAGAGTCATGAGAGGCTCTGAATGCAATACTGACCATTACCTTCTAATCACCAAAATGAACATAGGGTGGGAATGGAGAAGAAAAAGAACCAAACAAACGAAACAAACGCGAATAAAGATTAAAAATGTGCAGAAACCGGAAGTGCGAATAGATATTCAGAATAGATTACACGAAAGCATAGATAGGGCAACTTGGGAAGCGCTTATAAGCAACAAAGATATAGAGAGCGCATGGACTATGTTACGGGATATCTTTATTGAAACTGCGACTAAAGTGTGTGTTACGGCGGTTGTCGGAAGAAAGTCTGGTGATGCATGGTAGAATGATGCAATCGAGGCAGCCCAACAAGAAAAGAAGGAAGCGTACAATAGAACGTTGAACATCACAGGTGTTAGCGATGAGGAGAGAAATAGGCTCAAAAATGATTACAGACACAAAAATAGGAAAGTTAAACCACTAGTTAAGGAAAGTAAAGATAAAATCAGAACCGAAGAAAAGAAGAAAATACAAAACGATTTTGATGAAATCATGAAACTATTATTTAAAGAGATGAAGGATAGTAAAAGAACAGACTTCGTCAGCGTGAGAAATATCAACGGTGAATTATTAGGAGGTGAAGATTTAGGGCAACAGAACTGCGACATAGAACATAATGCATTAGAAAATCCAATTGAAAAATTCTGTGTCACTGAGGTTAGAGATATAATTAAGAACATAAAAAACGGTAATGCTGCTGGTGTAGACAGTATTAGCGCTGAAATGCTTAAATACGGTGGCGAGTACATACCTCACAGGTTGTGCGAATTGATGAATTTATGCATCGAGTCGAGAGAAGTCCCAGACGAATGGAGAAAAGCGATTATCGTACCAATATACAAAAGAAAGGGAGATAAATGCAACTGCAATAATTACAGAGAGATCACCTTATTAAGTACCGTAAGTAAAATATACTCCAAAATACTTATCCGCAGGATAATGAAAATAACAGAAGAAAAGATATGAGAAGTCCAAAGTGGATTCATGCCAGGAAGATCATGTACGGATCAAATAATTAGCTTAAGACAGATCACAGAAAAAAGTTTGAAAGTACGAAAGAAAGTTTTCTGTGCATTTGTTGACCTAGAAAAAGCATTTGACAAGGTAAATAGAATTAAACTTTGGGAAGTCCTGAAAGAGTACGGAGTAAATGGATGGCTCCGACAAGCAATAAAAACAATATATACAGGTGGTAAAGCAAGTGTAAAGGTTAATGAAAAATTTAGTGACTGGTTCGATATTATGCATGGCGTGAAACAAGGCCGCTTTATGTCCTCATGGCTATTTATCATATTTATGGATAAGTGTCTAAGAATGGCCCTCTTCGATGAAGAAGGTGTAGATCTCGAGACAGTGAGGGTACATGGGTTAGCTTTCGCAGATGACAAGATTGTTATGGCAGAATCAGTCGAGGACTTGCAAAGAATTTTGAATAAACTTAATACAAGTATGAAAAACATGGACCTCAAAATTAACGTAAATAAAACAAAAATCATAGTGTTTGAAGGAAAAGGTGTGAAAACAATGTGGAACATTGTCCTATATGATGAGAGATTAGAACAAGTTGATAAGTACATATATCTAGGTAGCCTATTCACTAGTGACGGGAAGATAAACGGGGAGTTAGATAGGCGCATAAATGAGGGTAAGAAGGTTATCGGCACTGCAGGGTCCATTCTTAGAAGTAAAAACATATCAAAAAAAGCTAAAATGGCCATACACAATTCTATATTTGAACTGACTGTACTATATGGTAGTGAGACATGGACCTGTTAAGGAAAAGTCAAGAGTAAAATAAACGCAATTGTCAGGAAATCTCTGTGCATAATATGCGGGAAAACACTGATGGACGAAGTCCGAAACAAGATAATACTCCAAGAATGTGGTACAGGAGAGACACTAGTTGATATATGGGAAAGAAATCAGTTAAGATATTTCGAACATGTTGAAAGAATGAAAGATGAAGCACTGACCAAACAAGTGTATAAAGGTAAAGTAAATAGCAGAATGCCCAGAGGTAGATCACCGAAAGAATGGCTAGAATCTGTGAATGAGACATTAATCCGAAGAGTCATAAGAAGCCATAGAAACACGAGAGCTTGCATGAAAAAATGCATGGACGTGAAGGAAGCTAGAGTAGCTTGCTAAGACAGAAAAGTGTGGCGACAAATAATTTGTAAACAGAGGGACAATAGAGTGAATGACGCCTGAAACAAAGAACTTGGATACTAATGGGCCCAAGTGGGGAACCACACATACCTAACCATTCTGTGATGCTCTTCACTTGGAGTGATCGCTAGAGAGAATGATCAGCAAACTGGGTCGGGGCAGTTTTGCGCAACAAACGTATCATTTAAATGAATAAAACGATAAGTCTAGATCAATCTAAAAAATCTATACCCCCTACGTCACATTACTCCTTTCCTCACCGAGCAATTCACGCCTACCCCGAAAGGGAAATGGCTTAATGGTATAATAATAAAAGTACGAAGCACAGTTTTTTTATGACTGTCTTATCACACCTAAAAAAATTTTCCGATTTTCTTCAAAGACGGCTTAAATTATATAGCTGTTTGCGTTTATATGTACATTGTAAAATAAAATATGCCATTTTGTAGTGTTCTTTTTTTGTTTCCAGTGATGGAAAAAATACGAGGTCTTTATATCTTCTTGTTCTTTTGCACTGAAAAAAATGGTTAGTTTGGACAACTAATAAAATAGTAGGGCCAACTACTTTAGTTTGTAATATATGCCGCTGCGATTTAACAGGTTGGGGCTACTACTTTTATTCGCAAGATTGGTAGTAGTCTTCCTTACTACTTTACTTGTTGTCGCGACAACTTTCGATGTTGCATACTATTTTCAGGTACCCATTAAAAAAAGTTGAATAGATATAACGCGAAAACGAATTCAGGTTAGGTTTGGTGTATTCGATTTTCTGCCATTATCAAATTGGACCTTTAAATTCAATTCTGCAATGCATTAGGCTCTACTCGGCCGAGTTTACTTTATGAAATGAAGGGAAATTATAAGTTTTTCAGGGTAGCAATGAGTATAATTATGAAAAATAAAGTTGCCCAAATACATTCGTGCGTTTTAGGCGAGCGATATTAGTTATTTAACTGAACGGAGTGATATTAACCAAACTTTGACTCCAATTC
This sequence comes from Andricus kollari, assembly GCA_932074435.1. Taxonomy (NCBI): domain Eukaryota; kingdom Metazoa; phylum Arthropoda; class Insecta; order Hymenoptera; family Cynipidae; genus Andricus; species Andricus kollari. Next base: position 13,309 of record CAKNWW010143691.1, on the reverse strand, counting down.
GGCAATACACATGATTTGACAGATTCAATTCTGCAAGGTGCAGGGCGATGGACGCGGTGGGTGACTGATAACTTCATTACCGACAGTTGGCAACCCACCGCATTCATCGCGCTGCACGTTGCAGAAATGAATCTGTCAAATCATGTGTATTGCCTAATTGGAGTCTAAGTGTGGTTAATATCACTCCGTTCAGTTAAATAATTAATATCGCTCGCCCAAACCGCATGCAAGTATTTGGGCAACTTTATTTTTCATAATTATACTCATTGCAATTGAATATAAAGGTCCAGTTCGATAATAGCAGCAAATCGAATACACTGAACCTAACCTGAATTCGTTTTCTTGTTATATCTATTCAAAGTTTTTTACTGGGTAGTAAGCCTTACCACTCTAATTAGTAAATCTTACTATTAAATCAGTTAGTCTAACAAATAAGCTAGTGGATCTCACCACTTAAAGTAGTAATCCTCACTATTACAATTAGTAGTAGTCCTTACTATTAAAATTAGTTAGTTTCACTATTTAAATTAGTAGTCTTTACTATTGAAACTAGAAAATTTCACTATTGAAATTACTGGCTCGTGAACTATTGCGAAGTTAGTACTTCTCAATATTGAAATTATAGTAGATTTTACTATAATTTCTAATTAGTAGGCACAAGAGGTCCTCAGGATTCCCTATAGAAACCAGGTTCTGATAAGATCTCATGTCAAAATACACCCGCATGTCCATTGTGAAGTTAATGAAAAAATACTATAATTTTAATCTTTAAAAGTGCAGGCTTGCAGTAGTAATAACTCTATTAGAAAATTTAGATCGAAGCGATAGTCTTCACGGTATTCACTACTACGATATAACTTAATTATTAAATGATAAATTAGTTACTTATACATACATTTATGCACGAATTTCATTACGTCCATCTGAAAGCTATAGTATTTATTCTTATTATTATATTATTATTATTATTATTATTAATATATTATGATTATAATATTATCTTTTGATTTTTTAACTTTTTCAAGTTTTAAAGCTTTAACTTTCATTTTACCGGAAATCAAGTTACAGAACAGAAATTTTTCAGTTCAAGTTTCATACAAAAGGGGTTATTTTTAGGACATTTATTTGCGATTTTCCAGCATGCTCTAATTAGCCGTAAAATGAACAAGGTTTATTTTCGCGAAATTTATTTTTGATGTTCCAGAGAGGCTTAAAATAGTTGCAAACTTTTTGCAGTTGTTTTGCAATTAACGGGTGTCACGGCATAACCATGTAAGTGCCACTTTTTTCAATACACATTTTAAGCTTGAAAATTCTTTAAAATTCCATCCCACAGTGTGAGCAAAACAAGTTTTCTTTAAATTGTTTAAACAATTTTTATATGAACAATTTATTTAAATATTCAAGATTCAGCCAAAACGAATACATAAAATCCATGTATTGGACAATTTTTTGCTCCACCCAATTTACTATATACATATATACATACATATATTATATTCTTATATAGTATGAATAGAAATTTGATACCATGTAATTTTTTACTTATACTAGGTCACCAACTGAGTCCATACAAAAATGGTGAAACAAATATACTTTATATAATTTTTTCAAAATAAATATTCTTTTCTTATCTACCATTTTTAAACGAATGGTTTAAAAGATTAAAAAATAATTTTTTCTTGCTATAACATCTATTAGCGTTTGCGCTATTAATTTTCCAATGATCTCGTGACAAAATAATTTTTTAAATTAAGATTGAAACGAAATCCATTTTTCCATGAATAACTTTCACAAACTAAGCAAAAATTGAAAAATTTACTGCCAAATAGGCAAAAATTGATTCACAGTCAAAAATAAACTTCCAAAAACCTTACTTTTCGGCTCATTAGAGACAAGAATAACATAATGAAAAAAGAGGGAAAAAAGGGAAAAAGTCAACCAAAAACCAACCTCTCACTTTCTCCTAAAAAAAAAAAAAAAAAAAGAAAAAAAAAAAAATTTTTTGATAGTTTTAAAAGATTGAAAAAATTCTAATTTTTCACTTTTAAACCTTTCCTTCGTCTCGTAACATGTGCCTGGTATTTCACTAATATATTTTATGTTAATGAAGTTGAAAACAATAAAAAAAGTTAATAATAGCATGGCACTTACATGGTAATGACAAAGAAGGATTTTTGACTATATTTTTCTCAAAAAGTATTAACTTTTTCAATTTTTATTATTCATGGAGCTCTACACATCAAGAATAAAAATAAGATTTCGGTAACAAAATAATTTTGTACCGTTTGTTACATGTAGGACGAATTTCGTTGTTCGTATCGAACACGCCATCGCGCTCGAAACACCAGTTATCAATATGACTGATTTCACCTTTTAAAACACAGACAGCAACGTATTGTTGATTTGATCTTCTTGTATGAGCTTTTTTAAAGTTTTGAAAATAAATATTGGGATGTAAATATTCTTAATTTAACATCTGGGAAATAATAATTTGGAATTTTTAAGGAAAAACCTTTTTTCATCGACTTCTTCCAGACCATTTAATAGTCTGGAAGAAGTCGATGAAAAAAGGTTTTTCCTTAAAAATTCCAAATTTTAAAAAGGTTTTTTAAAAATAATATTAAGTTTTATTGTGTGTAATTAGTGTCATACTATTTTGTGAATTAAGAATGTTTGCTGTTTAGAGACAGATTCCTATGAAGAAAGTGACTGTGGTATTGACTGTCGATTTCACTTTAGAATTTAGGATTATGATTGTTATAGCTTCTTTATTTTATATTATAAAGTAAAGCCAAATATTTATTGTTTAAAGAAAAAGCTAGACGAAGTTCAAATGCTTTGATTCAGTTAAATGCATTTCATTTGAGAATTCTTTCGTTTCAACACAATTTCGTCTATAATTATGGAATATACTAATATATTTAAATTGTGTTTAAGCAAATTCTTTGCAAATTGAACGCATTTTATTAAATCAATTCATTCTTCTAACTGTATAGTCTTTTATCATAAGTATTAGATATTTTATTATATCTTAAAAATACCAATTTTCCTTTGACAAAACCATATCGTTCCTTCAACCAAATAGTTTTACTGCCCTTACAAAAATATGGTTAATTCTACAAAATATATTTTTCCAACCAATAAAATTTTTTGTTGTGTCCACAAAAAAATATTGTTAGGCGTACTCAACTTTTTGGCTCGATCAACCAAATGATCCAACAAAATAATTTAATTGAATCAAACAAACGGTTTTGTTGATTATATAGCAACCATAAAATTTGGTTGGTACAACCAAACTTTTGTTCGGTCAACCTAACATTTTTGTCAGTGTTTTATGCGCTTTTTTGGTTTAAAAAATAATTCTAATTTTTATCATGTTTTTTTTTCCGCTGAAAAATGTTTTAATCGGCACTTATATGGTTTGCCGTGACACCCTTTATTTTTTCAAGTTTAAAAATAAGAGGTTTGGTTTCACGACAATGGAGGTTGTATTTGGTCATTTATTTGCGATTTTCCAGAGAGCCCTAAAATAGCCGTAAAACGTGATATAGTTTCTTTTCAACTATTTAAATGTTTTTGATATAATGAGGTGATTTTTTGAAAAAGCCTAAATAGTCGTACATTTTTGTTTACAACTAAAAAGCTTCCTAAAACCCGTACACTGTACAATAATAAAAAGATAAAAATGCCACGATTCTTCTTGTAAAATGATTTGCGTCATTTTAAAGGTTGTATTTCTTAGTGCAGATTCAGATTCAGCGACCTCAAAAAAATCTATAACTTCATTCCAGACCTATTTTCTTTAAATGGGACTTTTAGTCGCATGTTATAACGATTCTAGCTTATAGTGACATCTTAAAAACGATTTCAAAACACGAGGAAAAATGGGGGGAGGTCATCTATTCGTAGGAGGTGCTTATAAAATTAGAGTTGAATTTCACTTTCAGGTATGTGTTCACTTATATAATTTTGGTGGTAAAATCTCACAAATTTTTAGCAGATACTTTTAAGCAAGAAATATTTAAACTATACATTCTTTACTTTAGTTATAGCAAACTTCTAAAAATAAAAAAAATTGCAAGAGGATTGCAAGTAAATAAACCTTTTATTTATATTCTAAAATAGAAAACACGTGCGAGGAAAATGTAATCAGGAAAATATTTGATTTATTATCTAAAAATAAAAGTACTTGCCAGAAGCATGCAAACCGATAAACATTTTATATATTGGACAAAAGTGAAAACACATGGAAGGAAAATTCAAACAGGAAAACATTTTATTCTATTTATTTCATTTTCTTTCCCCTTATCCCACTATTTATAGAGAATTTTTCTCGGGTTAAGTTATATCACTCTGATCGCATCAGTAAGAAAGTTGTTGATCAGTAAACTATATAGTGCTCTAAATATCTTGAACATTTTAGAGACGTACACAAATTCAATTGTTAAACATTTAATTTGAAAGAAAAAACTTTTAAAATGAATTGCAGGATTCTTGCTCTTTTCTTGGTGTTTTGCATCATCTTGCAGTCGGAAATTGTTGTATCAGACGACTCTTCAAAAAGAAGTGAGTTTTATCATCCTTTTTTAATTATAAATTGTAACCTTGCATGAGTTTCGTGTATGATGTAATGTTGTTTTATTTAATCGTTTGAAATATTTTGACTACAATTTAATATTTATCATCCAACAATTTGTGCACAAAATTAAAAAATAGTGCAAAAGATCCCGACAAACCATAGAAAAAACCTGGTTTTTTCTCCGGACTTGGTTCAAGTGGTCACAGAAAAAACCAACCTAGGTTGAGTTAAACCTATGCTTTAACCTCGGTTAAAACATACGTACATGTCCAACAGGTATTAACCCTCAATAACCGCACTAGTGCGAATTCCTACCTCGTAAAATTCTTACTTTTGTAAATGTCTAGCGACATAGACCAAGGGTCTCTCCCCACTACGATATTTCTATTTCTATCCCAAACAGTACCTATTATACATTAAATTTGGAATTAGTTACTTGCAAGATATTGAGTTTTAAAGATTTAAAATCACAAATCGCACTAGTGTGGTTACTACGTATGCTGGGTAGAGGTGGGGTTACTAAGGGTTAACAAATTTTAGTTAAATTAATTTTGAAGTCATTCTTAAGAGGAATAAAGTATTTTTAACGAAATTTATAGTAATTAAAATAGTCGAGTGATACTTATGCTTCCTTATAGAGAGTTTTGTAATGACATACATTTTAAAATCGACTTTTTTGGCATCTTATTTAAAAATAGAGAAACGATGTGTGCCTAATGGCAAGCTTATTTCGTGGTCGCAAATTATAGTAAAGTCAAGTCAGGCTTTCTATGTGAACAAATGGCCATTAGAAGCATTTTTTTATTTTTTCCGTTTTCATTATTGGACACATTTCTTCAAGACATTTATGTGGATTGTTGTTTTTAGTGAAGTAATACAAAAAAATTCCAATGTTCCAGCATATGAGAAAAAATTAAATTTGGAGAATTTCCTATAAGGTATATTGATCCGTCACAGAAAATTGTAAGTCAGATTAAAAAAAAAGCATTTTTAACAACAAATTATTATAAACAATTATTTCACCACATCAATCAAAATTGACTACAACTAAGACGTAATAAAAAAACACATAGTTAATTAACAAATTGATAACTATTAAACTATTAGTCCCAGAGAGTTCGATGATGGCTTATTTTATTTTCTGCATATCATCTTCTACAGATTTTTCTGTATTTCTTCACCTAGAGCCACAATACACACAAGTATCTCGAAATAATATATCATTTTTAAGTATTTTGTTAATCACGACCCAGGCTGAACTATGCGTGAACTATATATAATTTTTCCACCTGCGAATAATATAAATAAATTTGCTGACTGTAGGGTTTCAGGATATCATTAGGCAGTGGCGTAACTGTGTAGTAGCAAAACCCCGCATTGCGGGGAGGCCTCCTCCTCCGAGGAGCCTCCGAGGGACCGCTCAGACTGAGTAGAAAAAATAAATTTCACTATGTGTTTCAGATCAATAAGTATGCCAAAATTAAAGCAAGATGTCAAGATATCAATATAGGTATGTATGCTTAATATATGTATGTTTAATCTATAAATAATTGATATATGAAGCACTGTTTCTTTTTGCTTCAAAGGGGTCTCTTAAAATTTTTTTGCAGGGGGGCCTCCATTTTCTAGTTACGCCACTGTCATTAGGATATCCTTGCGAAAAATATAGTTTTTTAAAACTATTTCTAGCAATTTGTTTTAGCAAACATCCTATTTTCCTTGAAAATACTTAATTTTTTGTAAAAATTATGTACTTTAAATTTAATACCTAAGCTTAGTGTAAAATATTATAAAATATTAAACCTTGAGCAATCATGGTTTTTTTCTCCCGAGCACTTAGATAAAATTTAATGAAAATACTTGTTTTTTTGAGGAAGTGTAAGATGAATGCATGTTTCTTTATCATTACTATCTTGAAATTAGTGATGCATGTAGATCATTTTGAGATATTGCCAAAATCTCGTCAGATTAAATTAAGACCTTGAACGCGATACTCATCACATCGAGATGAACGATCACTCAGTCGAGATCATCGTCTCGTCTCGATCGACTTTTTTCATTACAAATTCTTGATCCCCATTACATTTCAGTTCCATCTGATTATGTTCCAAGCAAATCTCGATTTTGTCCAAAAATAATGGACATGCATCACTACTTAAAATGAACCATTGAAATCTCACTGGTTGAAACAGCCAAAAGTGTGTCACTGATAATCAGTGACATTTCTCTGGTTCACACAGTGGAATCCCGTCACTGGTTTAAGCAGTGAGGTTGACTGGTTACTCAATACCAGTAGTTATTTTGTCGTACGCGTTGTCGTCCGTTAGCTGGTTAGATATGACCCTTATCATTCATCACTTTTGTGCTAACCTTTGCAAAATTATCTTTTAAATACCGCACTTTACTCTCCCAACAATAAATGAGGCCTACCCACTTTCAAGCAAAAGATATTATATCCCCGGCTTGTTGCAGCTAGATTCCAAATATTTCTAACACAAACACTAGTTCTCAACAAAGTTCGTTTACGCTCGAGAAATGCAAAGACAAATGCAAAGAGAGTACTAAAAATAAAGTGTAATTATGATCATACTAATCACATCCCGGGTAGAAATTGAAACTTGGTTCTTAACAGGTCCTATCTAGATTTCCTATTTTCTATCGAGGCCCTAAAGTGGCAATCTATCGAGGGCGCAATCCGAAACGTCACGCTCAGCTAGCGAGGTCATGAGTAGGCAACACAACGAGGGCCTATTAATAGGGCCTTTATAGAATCTAGATAGTCCCTCACTATACTAAAACCATTCTCCAGTATTGCGCATGCGTTCTTTCATCCATTTTTTGCGCGTTTATTTGAAATGAAAAGTGGAAGATATGGTAAATTCTTAATAAATAAAGATTTTTTAATTTGATGGTAATGTTTTTTACATATACATTACATTTCGCAGCACCTTTAATATTATTACTGTATATGTTACAATCATTAATGTACATTAAAAATTCTGTATTTATTTAGAATTTACAATTGCTTCCATTTTTCATTTCAAATCAAATGTGCTTGTCAGAAATTCATTTTCTTTACGTATACATAATTTAAGACAAATAGCATACACCAATAACCTGTCGAGGGCCAGCAGAGGGAAAGCCTGGATTTTTCTAGCTAGAAAATCTGGCTGCGGCCTCATAAGAGCCAATATTTATTTTAGGCATAAAAAGGCAGTTTCTACCCGGGATTTTTCATTTTCTAAAGTTTGTAGATTACCTCTGGTGAAAGGACCCTGCCATCTAAAATTTTCACGTTGGGGGCGGGTTCATGCTCTGAAAAGATGTGTCAAATTTGAATATGGAGGATGCAAAGGAAACAAGAATAATTTTGTGTCCCTCAAAAGGTGTCTGCAAGAGTGCAAAGGTCAGGAGAAAATTAATCAAATAGTAATTTAATATGAAAATATTATGTGACAAATTTTAATATAATTTATTATAATGATTACTTATAATAATTATCAATTTTACATGCTTACAGGGCACTAACAGGTCTAACATTCCAACCGGAGTACATTCTACAATATCCATTAATTAATGTAACCTCTACTATTAAATGAATGTATTCGATTATGATCTTGATATTTACCTCTGAATAAAGGTGATTCAAAATATGTTTTTATGTGCAAGTTAATCCTTTGAATATTGGTAAAAGGTCATTGTTTGTCAAAACCCGTGGAGAAATTTCGAAAGGGCTCTAGTGGGGCACCGGCTAGTTTTCCCTATCTACAATCGGGCTCTAGTGAGTAAAACTATTCGGGCCCCATCTAGAACGTAACGCTTTGGCCATGGGGCCCTACTAGATTTTCTAGTAGGGTTCTAGTGGGGGTCGCCCGCCTACAACCCTATTAGAGAGAAGGGTCCCTACGGGGCCCCTGTGTTTGATTTAAGTTATTGGGATGAGTAATATTCTGCACTAACATTCAAATTAAAAGTATTTTACAATTCATTTAACATTAATAATAATTTAATGTTATAATATAATATTATTAATTATTATTATTATCGACAGCAGCTCGGAGCTTCCATCCTCCTTCCCAGTCCTTGGCGTTGGGAAGAATATTTTTCAATTCCGTGAGAAAGACTTTATCATTGATATTTAGGCCCGTTGAATCTTTACGTGTGCTGAAAATAGTAACTGAAATAATAATAGTACTCAAAAAATGCCAAATGCTTAATTATAATTAATTTATGTTGATTTTTGTTGTGGTATTATTAGATTATACTTACTGTTAAGTTGTTCGTATAAATAACATATGTTACATTATGAATACATTATTTACCTTCCACGTGGTCGTCGGAGCGAGCAGCTCCAAACATCATAACCTCACTCTCATCGCATTCTTGTTCCAGTTTTTGCATTAAATTAAGCGCAACTTTGTGTTCCGAAATCGCGTCTGCGCTTGCAGGCGCCTTTCCCCTTCAATCGTGGAGAAGAATAATTGTCAAACACATTACAAAATTACATCAAGAAATAAAAACACAAATATTGAAAGCTCTTGCGAAGCACTGGACAGCTGTACTTGACATAACCTCTTTGACTTTAACTGACACATACGTGCCTGGCTCCGCAGAAAATGTTCAATAGTGCCCTAAATCATTTTTTTCGGAAAAAAGCGTTCACATGCACACACAAAAACACTATTTCTGCATTACAAACTATTCTGATAGGGCCCCTTCAGAACCCAACTTCAAATAGGGAAAGATGGGGAAATTTCTGCACGAGAAGCGTTGTATTTTCCTAACGATTTAGACAGAAAAACTTAGAAAAAAATGTTCGGGTCGTAATAATATTGTTTATTAAGCAATAAATATTTGGGCCGAAAAAATTGCTGTATTTTTTCACCTTTTTTCATTAGATTCCAAAATTCTTTAATTGTCTGTTGAAACAAATAACTGACCTTTCTTTCTTTAAACAAAACGCGATCTTTTATAAATATATTCATAATATTGAGGTTAAGTGGAAAAAGCATACATCTGTAAGATTCTCATATTCATAAGTAAACTTCTTAATATAAATTTTAAGTGAGTGGTGATGAAGAAAACTATTTTCCCCCTCGTAAGCTTTGGTTTATTTTCGGAACAAATATCACAGAGAAACATAAGCTTTTTTTTAGGGTTTCGTAGGACCCTTATACCTTGTCTTATGCAGTCGGTAAAATGGCTGTACTCTCGCAGAAATCGCCGTATATTTTCCCTATTACCCATCTAGCCCCGATCGGGCTGGCATGATCTGGCCCGGGTAGGGCTAATTTAATGGCCCAGAGTCATGCCATGCCGGGTTGCCCGTTTTGCAACTCCACCTAGTACATGTTAATGGAAACGCTGAATTTTGTATCATAGTGGTACTGTTGTCTACTTTATTGACACGTGAATTTGCAGTGTAAACTTTTGATGTTTAATAAATATTAATAAAGTTTAATAAAATTATGCCAAAGTATAAAAAAAGCACATTGCGGGTTCGCGAGCACCGTACGATAGCCGGATTGCCATATGCACGTGAAGTGTCGAGTGAAAGTAAGTAAATCAGTGAAACTTGACCTCAAAATGAAAATTACATTATATCATTTAAATTAAATTTAAATACTATTCAAGCTCTTTACTGAAACTAAAATTTCATTGTATTTTTTGATTTAGCTTTTTCCAAATTCAAGGCCACAGAGGAGGAAGTGCTTTCCCACAATAGCAATGCTAAAGATTGGGACGGCAATCGCAAACAACAAAAAACTTGAAGTATTCATCATAATTTCTAATTAATAAATAATACTGTTCAATTTATCTTGTGTACTATGAATTATTTAGATAAAAAATGCCCCATAATTTTTAATATAACTCAATCGGGACCTGATAGGGTAACGACATGGCACTGACCCGGTACACCGATCGGGCTAACAAGTTCAGCCGAGACTAGGCCCTGCGTTTCATCACGGGTCTGATCCGACCTGACTTCCCTATCTGGGCCCTATTTGCCCAGATCAAGCCCCGATCGGGGCCACGGAAAAATTTCTGCTAGCACAAACTATTAGGTGTAACGACTTCATTTTCTGCATGGGTATGTGTTTGACGTGTCTAATGCGAGAAAAAATACGGAGAACCCTGACGAAAATTCTTATCATAGCGTTGCTATGTAAATACACAGATACTTAGGCCTCTTGACTAAAAATTACATCGCTAGCACACGTAGAGCAAAAAGTGGTAGGTCTATGAACTTCATTTTCTGCATGGAGATGTGGTTTACGTATTTCAAGCGAGGACAATTACTAAAAACACTGAGGA
>CAKNWW010143512.1:3137-14518 GCA_932074435.1 Andricus kollari | reverse complement strand
ACGTAATTTCGGTCGGCAGCCGCTGTTTGGTGTTGGGGGCAGCGGAGGCGGTTTGTCGACGTTGGGGTGGTGGTTGGGAGGAAAAGACGGGGGCGGCCGGCTTTACGAATTGGGTCAATCAATACCGTAGACCTATATGGGTCAGGTGCACTACCACGCTCTGTATACGAGCAGGCTCCCCCGGAACACTTCCGTCCTCCGCCCCCGCCCCTTTCACCCAGCCGCCCTGCAAGCTATTCTATTCTGTGTCTACTCTCACCAGTGCGAGACTGCCCGAGTTAATCCAATTTCCGTGTCAAGAAACGCTCCAGGGGATGAAAATGCACTTTTTAATCTTGGTTCCCTTAATTCTGATTCAACTAATGGGGGTAGGTTGTCGCGAAAATTCGAATTTGGTTAGTTGGAAAATTGGAATCGATTTTTTGATACTGCCACTTTCACTGACATTGGCCGGGAAAGAAACTCGGATTCAAGGCGGCGTTTGTAGGTTTTGAGGTTGAGGTTGAGGTTGAGATTAAAATTGAGGTTGCTCGTGTAAAGATGCTCGAGAAATTGGAGGTGAATGGCATACGAAGTTGTAGGCATAGATGATTTTTCTAGGGGTGGAACTTATCAAATGGTAAGTTTGAGGAGTAATTTTCATAAAGAGGCTGTAATTATTTGTATGTAGCTTGATTGATGGTCATGAATATTCTGTTGGGTTAATAGGATTCATGTTTCTTGTGGTAATAATTGGCTCGGAATTCCATTGTAAATTAGAAAATGTAGAACATGTATCGCGGGTTTATCATAACTTGCAATATTTTTTAGCTTAAGAGAATGTTAATGACTGCTCGATAAATCCTGATTTGTTGATACAATAACAATTATAGAAATTTCTGGAATCGGGAATTATTTACAACGATTACGACAATATTATTTGTTGACACGTGGAGGTGTTTCGCAACGAAAATAGCGCGTCATGGCCAGGCACGCTCCATGCCTCTTTCAATAAACAAAACTTGTTTCGTTCCGGGTTTTACGTGAATATGCTCAACAAAAATTTCAACAGGCGCTCTTCATCTATTGGATTTTTTTATACCCACGTGTCATTTATCTTTAATGTCTGCATCAGATAAAATTGTAAACAGACTGATCTCTCGAAATTTGAATCAGTAATGATTTTCACTGATTATCAGTGAAATCTCACTGATTCAAATGTAGAGAAATAGTTTTTCTTTAATCTTGCTTGAGTATGACGATGTGGATTTAAGCAACTCCTAGGATGTAGAGCGACCATGAAGTAATTCCGTTGCCAGTTTCATGTACTTGCACGTCTGAATGCCGATTATATGGGCCTTGAGTCGTTACAAGAGTTGAGCACCGACCTAGCCCAATGCGGATGCCGCCAAATTCGGCGAATCCTTGAAACTCTTACAACAGTCCGGTTTGATAGACTGTCACGCGTCAAGAGAGGGAAGACAGTTGAGGAAAAGAGAAAGAACGTCTGTGATACATAACATATTCAAGCTAGGCACGCTTGCTACGACCTTGTGTAAAAAAAGCGTTGACGAGCGATCTTGAGCTACTGACAGATCCTAGAATCGCAATCCTTGCAGCGGATGCGTAATAGAGGCTATTGTGTTTTATTCATCGCTTCGCGCGAGACCTGTTTTTTAATCAGATCGGAAGCTAGAAAACGCGTTTACATCCAACTGAGTATTATTTGAATAAGGCCAACTCTTTGTCATCAGGATTGTTTATTTCGTATGGTATCCTTGTGCCTAGATTTTGCGAATGAGCAAAAGATAGGTTGGAATTGATGAAAGTGATCGAGCATGTTCTCGGGAACGCTACTCTAATGTTTTCCGATCAACTATACATAATTATTTAATCTAGATATTAGCCCAAAGATCCATCCCAACTCATCAGGAAATTGATCAATTTATCAAGGATCCGTTTTTACTCAAGATCAAACCTTAAATCTTGATAAGCTGTCCCAATTCACGGACTACATTTACTATAAACGGTACCAGCTACCAGTATTTTTAAAAACTCTCGAGTCATTTAATAAAGTTAGCTAACGCAAGTCCAATGATGGTTTTGATGTTACAGTACCCTTGACATTAGAGAAAAGTTCCGGAACGTTTCAGAGAACTGGAACCACTCTGACGGGTTTTTGTTTCTGCGCGGCCGGTGGTTTCGCATGGTTTCGGTTCTAAACTCCAGACGAGCCACACAGAGAAATTGGTAGCAGTCTCATGGTATATGTAACCGTCGGTTGGTGCAGCCGTGCAGGGTCGGGGGGTGGAATGACAAATTGTGGGGTCGCTCGGTGCCAGGCTGGGGCCACGGATCGGGGTCGATCGATGCAGCTACGTACAGCCAGAGGCAGACTCGTGGCAGATAAAATGGGTCAGGTACACAGAGCCAAATTTCTTCCCGTATTTTCCTTTCTACCTTTTAAGTACAACTCTCTTAATTTGTTACTTAAGGCTATTCATTATTATCGATACTCTAAGGAGTTCCTAAATTATTTTTCCCACTTATGGAATAGATAATTCCATTTACCAATTCAAAACCATGGTTCTATATTCTCCCTTTTAAGTAATTGGACAATGGACATGGCCCACATGGTTTTCAGACAGGAGAATGATTAAGGCACGCTTCATGTGAAATACTATCTTATCTTTGCAATCTATCCAACAAAACCCTACATATCAAATTTTTTTGTTTTGTTCAACTATTGCACAGAGGATGTTAATAAAAACTCTTTATGAATGCTAGAAAGACTACAAAATTATGCGTCGAATGAAGTATAATTGAGGTGATTATATCAATTACCTAGGAAGATAGATTGTGAAAAGAGAAAATTACAACTTTCTCTACAGTAATTAGCAACTGTCGAATTATAGGGGGTTTAAGCGTTCTTGGACTCAATTGAAAGACAAGGTTTTATACGTTCATAAACTATTCTAAAGTCTGGAATGTTTTTATCTATTCTTAAGATGTTCTTTTAAATTTTGGCAATGAGGTAAAATGTTTTATGATGTCGATTAGTTTTTTTGGGATGTTCAATTGTTGGGATGTTACTAATGGTTTCTTTGAATACCCGGTAAGCAATAAATCTAAACATACGTCAATCAGGCAATCGCAATTGAAGCAGCATTGGCAGATGCGTCTATCTCAATAATTAGCTCTCAACTCACGTAGAAACTGCAACGACCCTACTTGTTGAAGAAGAAAGGGCATATAGGGCATGAGGGTGGTTTTCTTGCTCATAACTTGATTCTGAAGTCAGTGATAGTGAATGCATAGGTAGTGGTAAGTTTTGGTTTCAGGCCTAGTGTCGATGGCTCTAATAGGTGAGCCTTGGTAGTGGTGGCGGCTTCCTTCTGCGCCTGCTTTCCGTCCAGTGGGGAAACTGGGACAATGGGTCGAGTGCAGGCAACGTTATAGCTAAACTGCACGTGTACTAACACAAACTCACTGCCACGTGTCGATATGTATTATAGGAACGTTCAGTGTGTTGGAGACAGTATATCGCGCTCGAGGAGTTTTTCTTATCGCCTCGAAGGACGTTCTGCATATTCGTGTGCATTGCGACCTTCGGACGACCTTTCCACATCATCTATTTGATAGGTGTGATTCGCTTTCACCATACATTTTTTGGTATCTTTTATTCAGAATGCAGTATGGACTCTGACGTTTCACGTTGCTGCCGTTTCTTTTTTGATATGGAAATGCAAATTGTTGATGGTGTCTTGTTTTGGTTTGTTAACCACATAGGGCATTGGGTCAAAATTCCCACGCTTTGTAGCACTGCTATTTTAGGACAGTTGTTGATGTGGGAATTGCGATCCTTGGAAATGATAAAGTTCTATAGCTCATTGTCAAGAATCTAAAACCAGGAATACTAATGAGGAAATAGTAAAATGGGTAACGAAATACCCTTGCAGCGAAACTCCATGAAAAGTGTAATATAGCATGTTTCGAACTTGAAATTGGAACAGTGCAGAAGCCCTCGACACTGGACTCAAAACTAGGTTGTTCCGGGTCGTACTGACGGAAATCGGGTCGCTCGATTCAGGTCGTTCGACTTCTGTACACCTGTGTGGGTTAAATAGACTCTGTATTTGACTCCCTAACCCGGATGGCGCTGAAACTGGGTCAATACTCCCCATTATTCCCCATGTTACTAAGAGGAAATCTTCTTTCCTTTATCCTTTCATGTTCCTCTCTGGAAAACTCGTTCATTTTTCTCTATCCAGAGACATTTTACTCTTATATAATTCGAGGAAACCCCGCAGATTCTTCGCTTGTTCTTTCTACCCCTAAGGAAAGTGAAAAATCTCATCTACTATTCGTAGGGATAGATACATCAGTTATGTTATCTAGTATGCTTACGTCTAGGCGTTGTCAGTAAAGCTTCCAGAATCCATTATTAATGTCACGTAGCCTTTTTTATGTAGAAATTTATCAGCTACTCCTGTTGTGTTGTTAGAATTTTGTATGTGTCACGGTAATTCTGGGTCTGAATTTTTGCCAATGTGTAATTGTAAATAAAGAAAGTTGTTGAGCCTTTTGTTAGGAAGGCTAATAAAATCTATCATTTATCAATTAAAAATCTTCAGGGAGGAAGAATTAAGTTAACATTTATCTTTTGAGAGGGAAGAAAAGGAACTGGATTAGATTCTGAATCAGTAGGAGATAATAAAGAAGATCGACGAAACGTGAGGTATAACTTTATGGCGTGGACGATGGGTTCCAATTGTAAGAGTGTTTGTTACAGTCCGATTAATGAAAAATTCTCTCTGGTGTACGAACGCTCACTGTGACCTCCTATTGTGTCACGTTGGTTTAATGATACGAGATTCGATAACGAAAGACATCGTGGGCGTTTGCAGTGGTATCACT
This sequence comes from Andricus kollari, assembly GCA_932074435.1. Taxonomy (NCBI): domain Eukaryota; kingdom Metazoa; phylum Arthropoda; class Insecta; order Hymenoptera; family Cynipidae; genus Andricus; species Andricus kollari. The sequence continues at coordinate 9,622 of CAKNWW010143512.1, read as the reverse complement.
CCAGAGTCCAGAATTGCCAATGCATCTTGCACATTGTATAACAGGTTGATAGCATGATTTGATCATCGGATACAGGTGATTTTCATGTTAATGAATCATTACTAGCAAAGCAAATAATTAGTCCTAATTACCAGCTAGTCAAGAAATTATTATTATACACTTCTAATTTAATATTGGCTAATAGTCTTTGAGAAGATTGGCTAATAGGAAGTTAAGATAAGCTCTCCATTAACAATCCTTCTTTTGACCTTTTGATTCATTTACAACATCATCTCCTGGCGATTTCTTCAATCTTAGGTTCCCCGTTGTTGATGTTGATCTAACGTTGTGCGTCGCGGGTCATGTATACCATTACTGAACATCCTCGTCATCATCGTGACAGCGTTGTGCAAGAAAAGATGAAGGATGGGAAGTCTCGACAAAGAGGCTTTGCGAATCGACCAACTGAAACTAAAAGCTAAACGTTTTTTGATGATCTTGTACTTAAAGGTGATGTTCGATTCTTATCAGATGATTGCCATAAATGAAAATGTGCTGCTATCAGATCTCTTATGAATACTCTAGATTGGTTGGAATCGAGCAAGTAATATTTGATAAAGATAGAGGTACTTCTTGACGATCAGTATTCAGTGAGCATTACAGTCAAGTAATTGTTTCTACGAAAGGGCAGTAAACTCGTTGCAAACTGCAGTAAAAATGTTGCTGATAGCACTAGGATGTAGCCATAATAGACCCTCTATTGTAGTTTTATGTTCAGCCTGTTGGTTTACAGTTTTATGGGTGGATAGGCAGCAGTAAAATGGAATAAACCTTTTTTATTGATCGAGTTTCTTCTGGTAACTAGTGAATAACGAAATAGGTCCTATTGTAATGGATGAAAACTGGGTCACTCAATTGGTCAAACTTATTGTTCTTATAGGAATAGTCGAATATTGCAGATAGAATATTGTTTGGCAGCTGATGATCAGAGCAACATTTTTTTGGAGTTACAGTCGTAAAATCGGAAGAGATTAGATGTAGAAAGGCGATGGCTTGTTCCCGATCACTGTTGCCAACTGCGAAATCGATTTTCTCGAGGTTTTGCCTTCCGCGTCGTCTTTTTGGGCGAATGGCACGGGGGTATATAGGTCGCGAAGCGTGTCAGCTCGTATTTCGAGCGGGATCCCCGGGTAACTGGGTCGACGCGCGTTCTACTCAGGGAAAACTGGGTTACTACTTACTATACACTTTACCGGCTCCCAATTGCATTTTATCCCATCACAGGATCTGGACATTGCTCCAAGAATCCATATTTTCCGTTCGCTTAAGAAAAATAGTTCATCTTTTTCTTGACAGGCTATCCAAACCTACTATTTTTCCATCTGTTTAAGCAGTGTTTTCAGGTTACTTAAGGCATACCTACTGGTATTTTTGGGTAAAGATGTCTACATTCAATAAAAAAATGCATCGGATTTCCTTCATCCTTGACTTCAGGATACAATTGTGCTCAAAGACGAATTTCGCATAAGGTCGTCCTGTTCCCTATTGTATATGACTATAAGACTACTATAAGGTATAAGGAGTCTTCGGAAAGGCGTAGGTGAACATTCTTGTAGGTTGACAATGCGGTGCGGTAGGTAGCCATAGCCACATAGCCATGCAACGGTGGATACGGCGTCTTGGCATGTAGGCAGGTTGTATACCTACGTCGTTTGTCCTCGTGCTCTTTAATCACAGGGATACAATGCGATTGGACAACTTGGAAGGGTTTAGGTTAACTGCTTACACGCATCGTGTCCTCTTCCAAACCGAGAAATAAACTGCAAACTCTAGACTCTAGTTTAGTATTTACCTACTCCCTTCGCCATTGTTCAGTCGCAATTTGACCTCGATTATCTTCCTGCAACTGGAAATCCTCAACACTCAGGACTGTTGGTTGCTAAAAAAATAATATTCTCCATTCCCTCTTGTAGCTTAACGACGTCGTTCCTTTTCATGTTACTTTGCGTGCTATTCCTCACTTTTCGGATAGGGAGATCTAATGTTTTTGTTGCCTAGGTCAGTTATGGGCTTTGCTAAATTAGGTACTTCCTTTATTTTCACAATTCCTCATCCTTCTTGTTCTCCCATTAAAACGTTTCCTTATTTTTATCAAGAAGTTTTCGTTTTATCGGAGTGGGTTGATGTTTTCGTATTGCTTCTGCACTTCCGAGTTCCAGTCTATAAAAATCATTTTTCTTCTCATTCATTTCTATAATTTCCTTAAAGCTCTATGTTTCTCTGCAAGAACTGTCCCATTGTTCTTAAACCTCTTCATAACTGACACTTTATGAGTTTTGTTTTTAGAAATATGAGGCGCTTTCATTAAACGAGTAATCCACCCGCAATCATTTGATGAAAAGCCCAATGCCACAGAATACAAACGCTGAACAGGTGCGTCAATTAAAATCCCGGCGAGAACGAGAGACTGCTGCAAAACGAAAGTAAACAAGGCGAAAAAGACCCACCGCAATCTCGCTTCTCACGACCCAAGTTTTTCAGCGTTCTCACATTGAGTGCATTTCGGTACTTGAAGAACGGATTTTTTTCCACTCTTCATTTTAAAGTTTATGAGCACCAAATCTTGGAAAAAATTGGTTTGTTTACGAGTTTCAAAATTGAATTCTCGGAACATTTCGTACTTTTTGCTCATGTTCAGTCTTAAAAATGTGTTCTTGTTTGCGATATTCTTTAGATTTGTGCTTTAAAATTATAAATGAGGTCCAGGATGTGCAAAACATGCCGGATGCGATACTTTCGAAACATGGCATCATGCTGGTTTCACTTTCGATTCATGGTGTACCGTTCCCGGTGGAACGGTTAAGTGATGGCCTTGAGATTCTTCGTTTTGTAATTCACGCTCAATGTCCTCAGATTTAAACTCTTAAGGCAAGGTATTTTTCCTCTCAGTCTTCCAGATTTTTTAGTTCAAGCCGATCATTTCATTGTTGCGATCCTTGGAGCAAAAAGAGCTCAATAAATCCATATATTATTTTCTTTGTTCCAAGAATGCTATTATTATTTCTAATCAACCAATTCATTTGTTTCTCAGCTTCAAAATGCGTAAGAGTTAAGTACCAAGGAAGTAGTTAGGAATATCGATTGGTTGATATCTAGGTGGTGCAAACTAAAAAAAAGTTGAGAAAGAGGATAGAAAATTATGGTGCAAGCCTTAACGTTTTCTCAGAAAGTCCAGTAATTTGCAACCATACCTGGTATTCCTACCTCGACTTTAACGCCACGTTCTTGCGTGTCGGTCGATCCTGTTTCACCAGAAAAAATAGGGTTGAGTTTTGAATTCAAAAACCCTGATATTTCTTCATTTTCTCGCATGTGCTAAATTTACGATTTAGCACATGATTATAATAATTTTATTTAAGATTGTGGATAAGAATTCATTATTGTGAGGTTAATTTAAAATTATAATTAACTACGACCAACCCTCCCCCTAAAAACTTGCTTATGAAGATAAAGATGAAGCATTTTCTTCCTCGAGAATTAATTTCCTTGAGCTGCAAATTGTTTCCAGGTCGTGAATGTCAAGGCTATGATTCCATGATATAACGGAACACTTGTACTGCACTTTGCGAAAAGTGGTTGTACGAAAGTGCGTAGGGGAGTTTATCTAGCGGTGAGGTCTAATCGCCTAACGGGAAATGTGACACTAATAACTTTAGGGAGAATGTAGGTCGTCACTGTCGTGCACGTAAGGTCGTAAATGCACGAGCCTGCCCTTAAGTTATTTAGTCACAACTTTTTAACAATCTAGGGGACCTTACTGCGGGGACCATTATCCAGATTAATATAGCAACAGGGTTAACGTGCCTTGGCCGATGTAAAACAGAAAGTACTTCTTGGTAGCTTCTACAATTTACAATTGATACCCTAAAGAACTGAATTGGAAAATATTGATTCCACTTCTGCTTAAATTTCACAATTTCAAATGAGTTGTTGTTTGTCCTTGACATTAGAACTTCACTTCTAACGCTGACGCAATGTGAACTCCGCAGGAAACATTAGACACTCGTATGTGAGCAGAGGAGATTGGCTCGAAAATTTTTTGAGCATGCCAATTTTGCCGTGCCTTGCATTTATAATACGTCAATGATCCTTTCTGAAAAAAGATTCTTCACAAACGATTTTCTTCAAGGTACCCTCAATTGTTGAGATAATAGATACGGTTCCGCTTTCACTGTCACTGCGGAAAGTTTTTTTTATTTAGAAAGAAGTCTTTGACTGCGTTTTTCCAGTTTAGTTATTTTTTTTAATGAGTTTGTTTTGTTTTTGTTGCAGAAATCGAAAACGCAGGACAAGCTCCGGTACTGATTCCGAACGAAATTATGACTACAATGTTGAAATTCACGTTTGCCACAAAGAGACTGGATCATGTCACATAGAGCAAACTGGAATTTGTGAAGAAGATGCTGCTAAGTGGCTCATTTCGTTGTCCCAGGGACGTGCACAGACTACTTGTACAAATATCCAAAAGCCCTTGCCGATGCAAGGAGATGGAAATTACAGTGAGTATTTTTGTCAAGGGACTCCGCGCAAAATGTATGCAAAAGTCCTTGCTGTCAAAGTTAGGTCAAGTTCGATTTTCCGATGCTTCAGGTGATGCCTGTCAAAAGTTGTTATGACACAATTTCACCGAATGGCTTTTTTTGATACATTTTGTGTGGGATCCTTTATAATTTAATTGAAAAGCCTTGCATGAGAAATAATCTGTATTTGGAGACAAAAAACAGAACAGATCTGTTGTCAAGAAAAGTTATTCGCTCGTTAAGAAGATAAATCTCCAATGCTTGAGTAATATAAAATAATGCAGCGATAAAATGACGTAACAATCTGAGACTAGTTTTATAAAGATTGCCGTATCAATTATGATTGCACGTGAATTGTATATGACATGCAGAAAACCTCAATAATTCAAAACAAGCTTTTGTCTCCGCTTTTTAACATTCTTGTTTGTCTCTTACAGATTAAATTTTATACTGATTTTCATAAACATCTCTAATCGAGACGTGACGTGGGTAATTTTTCACTTGACATTTTTCCGTCTTTTTTTCTTGGTTTGCGCCGTTCTTGCTCGCCATGGACGAGATACTCTTGCGAGACAAATTGATATTAAAATCCATTGTGAATTGTGCAAGGCTTCTTTTATTCATAATTTATAAGTTGAATCAAGGCTTTGCAATTTGTAGCAGATTCTCTTAAAATTATAATTCCCAGAATTTTTGTTCCGGATTCTAAGACAGATTTATAAAAAGTCATTTAGAAGCATTTCCTTTGTTTTGCACGGTGCATCGAATAAAGCATTTGGTCCAAAGTTCTGTGGCCTCGAGTCTTTGGTCTATGACTCATGCAAAAACCAAGATTCTATTTTATCTCAGTTATGCTCTCAGATTGAAAAACCTACTATAGTGATAAACTCGCATCTCCTTTGATTGATTTAATAACATGGAGAATTGATTTTACCAAATGTGTCACTTCTCCCGTCTAAGTTCCCTTGAAATTTTAACTTAAAGCTTAGAAAAACCTAATTCTCTCCTAGTTTGAAACTTCCCTTAAAAATAATCAAAGTTAAGAACTCAATGGCCAACAGGAGAGGCAATAACTCAAGCGTTGATAACAGAAATAAAACACTAGAAGGGTTTTTCGTGATTGGCTCACGAAACTCGACCGCTTTCTCGTCCCCGGGGCAAGTGCTGCATCAAAACAATATTCCAAGAGCACGAAGTACCTTAATCGCGATTTGTTTATGCGGCCAGCATACTCGAATAAATTTTGCAACGCCAGGAAATAATAAGCAAAATTATCCATCATTCAGGTTTTCATTTTTGGGGTTGAACAATTGAGGGCCTGGATAAAGTAACCGTTCCAGAATAATGATTGATTTGATAACCGGTTTTTTTTTACTTTTTCAATTTAGCTTCCTGGCGTGTACATGAAAATGGCGTCGTTGGATCACCTGGAGTCGGTGGAGCCTCCAGTAGCAGCAGTAGCGGTGGTTCTTGGAGAACTGGCACTCCGAGTCCGCCAATTTACGAGGATGCACGTTCCAACAACGCAAATACTTGGTCCAAACAAGTTCACACTGCAGAGCACAGCCCCAAACGATATGTTCCTGGTGTAACCCCAGATGAAGGAATCGTTTCCGATTATATGGAACTGGATGATGTGAATCCCCGCAAGAAAAAGGTAAGCCGAAGTTAAATTTTTTTTTTCATATCACAAACCAGAATTCTATTGTCACAAATGACAAAGTCTGATAAAATGCTTTTTTTGCTTTATCGGTTTAAAGGAAGTACAATCCACTTTCTGTGAATTAAAACTGAACGCAATTCATGAAATGTAATTGGTTGTGGACTGGATCGTTTGGAGGCATTACTTTTGTCTTTCGGGCATACTGAAAGAGACTCGTGGCCAGTGATCCGTATCGAAACAATGACTTCCTGTTGAGGTTATCA
>CAKNWW010143329.1:905-12491 GCA_932074435.1 Andricus kollari | reverse complement strand
ACAAAGATGAATTTTCAACCAAACTTTTGAATTTTGAAACAAAGAACCAAATAAGGTTTTGACAAAATAGCTGAATTTTTATCCAAAAAAATTAATTTTCTACTAAAAAAGACAATTTTTCAACACATTACATGAATTTTCAACTAAAATGATAATTTTTCAACAAAGTAGATTAATTTTCTACCTTAAAAGACAAATTTTTACATAAATGCATGAATTTTCAACCAAATAGTCAACTTTTCAACCAAAACAGACTAATTTTCAACTAGTTACAATTTTAACAAACAAAAAAAGATGAAATGTCTACCAATATAGTTGAGTTTTTAACCAAAGAAGACGAATTTAAACAAAAAACAGTTTAAGTTTCGATAGTTGAATTTCCCACAAGACAATTAAATTTTGAACCAAATAATAAAAGTTTGAACCAAATAATAGATTTTTTAACCAAAAGATATGAATTCTGAAACAAAAATAAAATAGGTAGACTTTTCCAAGAAAAGAGAATTAACGTTGCACCAAAAATAGTTGGATTTCGTTATGGGGCTCTACATATATTAATTAAGTGCACATTTAAGCGATAAAACAAGAAAAAGGGGAAGTTTCTTGAAAACAGGAAAAATAAGAATTCTTTCAAAAAGGGTGAAAGAGGCGAATAGGGGAAGCAGTATGAAGTCTCCTTTCTTAATGTAGAAGCTTTTATGAATGGAATAAAACTTTTTTAAATTTAAATTTATAAGTTTTTCATTTATTATTCTTGACAAATACTTAAAGTTCTTCTTATTTCCACGTTCTCACGTGATATTTGCGATTTTGTGGTGTTACACTGTATTTTCCGGCGTGATCTCAATTGGGGGCAAATTAATTAAAAATATTGGCTACTGGTATTGGCCCATGATAGAAAGGAAGGAAACTTTGGATCAGATAAATACAAGGCGGATTAATATCCGGTTCTGACCTTGACCTACACACCGGAGATTTTCCGCTAAGCGGATCAAAAGGAACCGCCCCATAAATTTTACATTCTTGGGCGTTGCACGGACATGGATATTATCGCTTCGGAAACCCTGTGAAAAATTTTTCATAGAAGAAGCAATGAGGCTACATAATCTCACAGTTGATAGAGTGCGACTGTGGCAATAAAGTGGCTCTGGCCTTTAAAATTCAAAGTACTGGCTTCGCAAACTCGTCATCCGCAGCGGTTATGATTCCTACTCTAGTCTCTCAAATTTATTGCCCCTAACCTACAAACACTTCCAGCTTTCACCTACCATACCTATTACCTATTTACTCAAAGTGTGGACGCGATGCTTAAATCCTGTCTTATTAACTCCATTAGATTATTACCTCTCTTATTACCTCTTATTAACTCCTATCGCTTACTTGCAGTCTTTGCTTCGACGCGAAGCTTATTATACTTTTTTAGGTGCTTTGCTTAAACTAGAGGTAATTTTAGAAAAAGAGTACTATAATTGTTATTAACAGCAAGAGATGCAGATTCTGCAGACCGGCTTGCCGATTCTTTTGCTCTTGGGGTCATCATGTTTATTTCTGGCAGTGCTGGAATTTTGGAAAGTATTTATTTTCTTTGTAGGAAATAACCTAGTTACTAATGGAGCAGATGTTTTCCCATTTATTTATAATTTGTAGACACTTTAATACCTAGGTTCTAGGCTACATGTATTTAGCACGGAGTAATAATGCGGAGACCGAGCATGCAGTACATAATGGCTCGAGTGTTGACTGCGGTCACTGCACCTTTATTGCCAGGTTCAGTCGTGAGCATGCGATCTAACTATCTTTCTTTCTCCTGCGAGAAAAAGAGACAGTAGAGCGTAGTGCACATGCGCCACTGGTTGAGAGAGCTGGCAGTCACTGAGCTCAGTGATCTTATGAGGTGGGCAATAAAGGTGCAATTCCCGTAGTCAAAACGCATGTATGGAGATATGCCTCCTTATTATTACCCCGTGGTATTTAGTAATAGTGAAACCTTTAATTAGATTTCATTATCTTAAACCCTGCTCGAAGCGGGTTCCCAGCTTTTCTGTTCTACACCTGGAGTAGCTAGATAATTTTCTTTTGAATGGGAATTCAATGGAGACAATATAGACTTGCTAGTCAGCATTTATGTACGATCGACACACGTCAGAGGGAACAAATATTAATACTTGCCCCTTTTTAGTGGATCGCCTGAGCTTGGCGCCATGTCGCAACCGAACATTCAAAAGGAACAAGCTGTTGCTGGAAGACATGGCCAACCTAAACATCATACTCCCGCGGATTCATGTGGCAATGGGACTGCTCTTTAAGGTGGTCTTGATGGAGGAAAGGGGCCAAACTCTCAGGCTCTACCGTCTACAGCTTCGGGCTACCTTCCTCTCCATTCACGGGAATCAGCGTTGGAAAAATAGAAACGAAAGAAGTCGTGATTCCTCCACCTCTCCGCTATTTGAGAACACTCCGAAAGAACAGTTTAGGTATAGGGGTGGGGATGACTTGTTAAATGTGTTTGACAATTCGCCAGTGACCTTACAGTCCCCCTCTACACAGCAAGCCGGGTAACCCCCTCCCGCATCAGCATTAACCCGGTCTACACAGTGGTACACATGATCTGGTGCAGAACTGGGGTAGATTAGATATCCTCTAGAGAGAGTTGAGGCACGTGAGACCCCACTGCAACGCATGCGCGTGGTCAGAGTTGTGAAAACAACCTAACCTCCATTTATAGTTCCGATATTAAAATTAATTGCTATTTGGAAAATAGCGCGCTTAATAGGACTTCCGTATTCCAGTTGGCCCTAACGAATCAGAAACGATTCCGACGTGTCTCAGCGCTTTCTCGAGCATCTCTAGAGCAGATCAAATTCCAGTGTCCCCTGAATGTGCATATCATCCCTTCCTGGAGTGCAAGATTAGGGGAGTTAACGTGGGGAAGTTTGACCTTCTAGCTTAGTCCAACAGGGTCGACAAGCATCGTTGCGGGTCCGCGGGGAATCTTCCGCAACAGACAAACCCGTGTCAAAATCTTCTGTTTTGCCAGAATTGAAGCTAATTCCCTAGTACTTCCCCCTGAACTCAGAAATTCAGGCTTTAAGGCTTAAATCCCACCATCAGTTTCATATATCCGGCTTTATCATAGCAGCTAGGCGTAGAACGAGTCGAATTCGTCTTTTCCTGTTCAGAAGTCCTTCGTCGCGTGATTATTTCCAGCGTGTCACATAGTCTTACCCTAGCGGTCCCGCCCCCCCCCCCCCCCGCATTTAATGTTTCCATTGTCAGCATTTCGAGATGGTTCTGATCAATGTTGGTCGCATCGCCCGATTTGTGATTTCTGTTCTGGCCATAATAGAATGATACTGGAATGACTGCGGATACGAGGAAGCGGACCCGAGGCTTCGGATAATGGGCCATACTCACCCGAAGGGTCGCAGATCGATATCCTTCTTTCCTCCTCGTCAAACGGTATGGACACTACACACTCTGTACACAGCTCACTCAGAGAGATGGCTAAGAGTTTCCCCTCAGCTTCGCGCCAAAAAATTGTTTGATCACTTGGTATGATCCTCGGACGTGTTTGATTAGAATGGAAGGGCATAACAATTGCATTAAATTTGCGAACTGGAATGCTGATAGCGTTATACATAGGGACAAAAGGACAGAGTTTGAGGCAATGTTCCTCAAACAGGTTATCTGACATACAGAAAGGACAAAAAGGGTGAATGGAACTCGAGGGCCCCTGGGCGGATGAAGCCGACGTGATAGAGGTAACTGTTTCCTCCTTGCTAGGCAAGATCGCAGTGGTCATGGCATATGTCCCACCTGAAGGCAAAGTACTGCGAGAGACATGGGAGGCCCAGGTCAACAGAATCTGGGGCTTCCTAAATTCCAACTATCTTGGTAATTTACTGCCCACTGCTGTCTATGACGCGAGTTTGGTTTCCGTGAATGACTCCGAGCCCACATTCATCCCGGCCCCGGGATGCCTTTCCAATAATCCAGATCTGATAGTCTGCGTGCTCTGTCTGGCCCCTATCTGTACGGTTAGGATGGGATGTGATTTATATAATTCCGATCACCTGCCGCTCTTTGGTAAGCTTGACGCTTTAGCTGCGGTTGTGACACATATCTTGTCGCGCTTTGGCAGAGGCAAATCAACGCTCGCTCTGGCTCAGGACCTGAAGGGGGAATTTAATGCGGTCCTCTCCGGGAATCTGAGAGATCTGGAAGTTCCGGACAGACTCCTCAACTTTGTGTCATTCCTTGTCAGCAAAAGAAATCGAGTTTTCACGAAGGAAGGTAACGATGCAAGAGTTTCGGGAGTGGGCGTACCTCAGAATGGTTTATTTTCTCCCCTTCTCCTTTACGTGAACTCGCATGGATCTAGAGATAGGTTGGAGCATGTGGTCTTGTCCTGTGGTGGTGCCGTAATCACATGTCAACATACCCTTGAATACCTGGGAATTTGGCTAGACAAACAGTCATAACCGTGCGGTACATAGTACAGCGTGCGACTCCTTATGTGTGCACGTGTGCGTGGATCAGGTGGGCCTTTTTTTCTTTAATGTTTTCTAGCTAATATGAATAGAGATCTCAATATGTGAGCTAACCAAGTCAATTAGAAAATAAAATGTGTATTCAAAATGATATAGGCGAAATCAGAGGTAGGCAGATGCGTTTAATCTTAATCACCCACTGATCCTTATTAATAATATCTTTATCGAATTCCTAACCTCAAATCTCCTTACCATATTTCATCCTTCCCTAGGGATCGCGGGACCTTGTAGCTGGTGGGGCAGCTTAGGGGTCTGATTAGACTGTAGATCTGGAATAGGTGAACCTGAGGGGCTGCACCGCAATGTGTGGCTACTTTGGGGAACTGACGGACTCTATTCGGTGGGACTTGAACTAAGGAGCGATCCTTCCAGGAGGTAATGGCAAAGCCTCCTGGAATATCGGGGGCGCGAGTTCTCATGCTCCCAAGCTACGATGTGATCGCCGTGTCAAGAGCTAAATGGCACCAGGATCAATAAATCCTTGAAAACCCTGGCTTGCCCCCCTCAGTAGAGGCGAAAAGGCGGGGGTTCCAAAGGAAGTGTCTTAAGGGACACTTTGGGACACCAGGTCGAATCCCATAGTATGTACACCCGCCCCTTGCAAGTGGGGCTCTGCGAGCCCATTTCGGGACCCTCCTCTAACCCACCGCCAAAAGTGTAAGGCTCCTCAGGAGGCAATCCACCAGAGGCGGTGCGAATTAAATATAATGGTGGAGAAAATCTTGTCGAAGCCGTACAAGTGCAGCTAACGGAACTCTCCGTTAGGAAGAGGCAACGTTGCGGAGCATAAAAAAAGAGAGACCGCAAAGCGCGTCTCGCAAACAGCAACCAAGGAACCCCATAGGGGGCAGTCTCTGGAAACACAGGGCCTTACTTTCACGCAGATGTCTAACAACGCCTTTGTGAGAGTTTTCATTGCTTCAGTTTATCCTGAGAACTGTCCAACTCTCGAGGAATTAGACATGCTGAGGGATAAAATCCCTAAGGCGATTGACGCGTTGCACCGCAAGAGGCGCGCCCCAAGATTCAAAGACATCTTCATCAGGTCGGAGGCCATCGCAGTGGAGGCCGCGGACATCTAGTCGCGAGACTGGATAGTGGAAAAAACTCTAACGTTTAGGCTTAAAGAGGGCCTAAACTTGGAAGTCAAAGGGACGGAGTGTTTGCAAAGGTACCGTAGAGCAGGGCTCACCACTTCAAGCAGGTGCCGACTGCCACGACAAGTGCACGACTGCCAACCATTTTTTCTGTCATTTTTTTCTTCGATTTCCAGGAATCCTGGAAAGGGTTAACAGTCGGTACGGTCACGGCTCGTTGCGGCTCATTGTTCACACCGAAGGGTCTGATTTTTTTCTACTTGTATTCACAATACATTTCATTTTTTCATTTCAAACTGTAATTTACCGTGAAGGATTAGGGACCAGTCCAACGACAAGATTTATGAGGGCCTGTTCTCGGGCCTGTTTGACCTAGTCTCGCGACTGCCACTGTCAGTATTTGCAGTCGCCGACTGCCTTTTGGTGAGGCCTGCCGTAGAGCAACCGTACAGATTCCCGAGAGTCCGGCGACCGTTCTGGCGCACCTGAGCTTTCCGATACCGTCTGTGCGAACTGATTCGTGGAAGGCATATGCCGACAGGCAGGGTTCCAGGCCGAAGGGGAGAGGCTGGATTCTATTTGTCGGTCTTCCTGAATCATCAGTCAGAACACTTGCGGCTCTATATTACCGTCCTTATCTAGAGGCTGGTGAGGTTACCTTCCGAGTGACTCTACTGGGCTCCGCAGGGGGCCCAGGGGCGCCCGGATTTAGCCAGCCAATGGCGGACACGGGAACCTCCATGACGCAGATTAATTTGCACCACAGCAAAGGCACCTCGGCGGTTCTAGCCAGACGCATGTCTGTGGTGCAGACAGGGCCATTAAAATCTGGATCCGGACAAAACACCGGGAATACTGGGAACAAATCCAGGATTGCCGTCAGGAGGAATCTATTCTGGGTTATACCTATAGGATGGATAGAGCCAGAGAAATCCTGGGCTTACCCAAGAAAGATATAAGGGCAGTGGTATGGATCCTAACTGGGTACAACCACTCAAACTATCATATGCACAAAATAGGGTATAGCCCCACGAAAGAGTGCAGGAGATGCGGCAGGGATGACGAAACATCCCTGCATGTATTATGCCAGTGCCCGGCATTAGCTAGGCTCAGGCAACAGACCCTCGGGGCCCATTTTATGGGACCAGAGAAAAATACAACGCGATCAGTAGTCGACATACTAGGCTTCGTCAAGAGGTCTGGGGTCGACTGCTGAGAGCGAATAAGTAAGGTGTGGCTTTATAGCTTGAGCGCCAGGGGAGCTCTCCATGGGCTCCTCGTCCGGTTTTAAACTAACTACCATATTTCATGTACGAATTAAATTATAATTTCTTATCTTCAGAAGTGCCCCCATTAAACTAAACATTTTTAGATGTGATACAATCAATTTTCTTTATGAAATAATAATTTTAAATTCATATTTGATTGGCACTGTATGTGCTTAAGTTTGCCTTCAATTTGACAATTACCCACATAAATAGATTCATTTATGCGACCTAAGTACTTTCAGAATGTCTCAATTGCTTTAAATACGAGTGCGACACATTAGAAGCTTCTTCCATATTCCATGCTATCTCTTTGTCAATCTAAATTCACGCCTATCTTTTTCAATACCGTATTTTCTACCTCATCCTATCCTTTATCTATCCACATCAATCTTTTTCTATCTTTCTTTTCATATAAATTCCCGTCTACCTTTTTTAATCTCTTCTTATCTCATCCTATCCTACGTGTATCAACGCCTATCTTTTTCTATCTCTTCGCAATGTAAATTCACGTTTAACTTTTTCAATACCCCATTCTCTATCTCGTTCTATCTTTTGTCTGTCCAAGTCAATATTTTTCTAGTTCTTCGACAATCTAAATTCACGTCTTTTTCAATATCTTCTTCCCTATCTCAACGTATCATACATCTATCAACGTTTATCTTTTTCTATATATTTTGCAATCTGAATTCACGTCTACTTTTTTCAATCTCCTCTTCTCTATCTCATCGCATCCCACATCTACCCACGTCAATCTTTTTCTATCTCTGTTAATCTAAATTCCCGTCTATCTTTTTCAATCTCCTCTTAACTTTCTCACTCTATACTACATCTATCAACGACTATCTTTTTCTATCTCTTTGTCAATATAAATTTACATGTTTCTTTTTCAATCCTCTCTTCTCTATCCTGTTGGAAGTAGAAAGATTGAAAAGATAGAAATTGGGCCATAGGAAAAGAAAGAACTATTCTATCTCTCACAATGGGTTACTTTGCATCCCTAAAACGCTATATTTTCCTATCCCCAATATCTCAATTATTTTCTTTCTCTATTTTTTGTAACCGATGGCCCGTATCTTTTTCTTTACTTCATTCTATCTCTTTACTATAAATTTGACTCTTTGTCTATCTCTCTATCTATTTTCCGCGATTGAGCACTTTTATTATTAGTTAACACTCAACATTTTGTAAATCCATCGAAAAGTTAGGGAATTTATTTAAAAAGTTAATTTGACGTTGACCACGTGATAGAAAGACAACGTTACGTCCATGCTTATAAATACCTATACACTTAAAATTTATTTCCAGACCTTAGTCGACAAATGTGTCGAACTTGGCCAAACGGTTTTCCGCGCATCTACTCATAGGCCCGGAGACGGATTTTCCTTGATGGTTACTTTGACCGTCAGCCACCTAGCGGCAAAACATGCAGGTTGACGTGGATAGATGAAAGATTGGATGAGATGGAGAAGAGGGTATTGAAAAAGATAAGACGTGAATTTAGATAGAAAAAGATAGACGTTGATGTATGATACAATGAGATAGGGAAGAAGAGATTGAAAAAAATTGAAATTTAGATTAACAGGGATACAAAAATATTAACGTGGATAGATAAAGCGTTGGATAAGATAGAGAAGAGGGCCCTGAAAGAGATTAAAAAAGATAAGGCGGGAATTTCGATTGACAGAAAGATAGAAATGGAAAGAGATTGAAAAAACATCGAAATTCATAATAGATAGATTAAAGGATAGAAAAAGATGAGTCCTGGGTCACGAATGGTACAGAAAGAGATAGAAAATTATTCAAATTGGGGATAGGAAAAGATAACATTTTAGGGATGCAAAGTGACCCATTGAGGTAGATAGAATAGTTTTATCTTTTCCTATCCCCCAGTTTCTACCTTCTTCAATCTTTCTACTTCCATCAAGGCAGCCCAAAAGCAAAATGCATCAGTAGTATGCAGGATCATCCAAGCGAGAAGTAGGAAGGTCGTGCCAATATCCGGAAAGAATTTGCGAGAGCTCGCGATCAATCCAGGTAATCATTCGGAATGACCCGCTTCTTGGAAATGTTTCTTGTCATCATGTTTCTTGTCGAGGTTCGAGAAGTCATTCTTAAAGGGAGGCACTGTTTGTGCCAACAATGAGGTATTTTCATTTTTTCGTTAAAAACTATTCGGGGTGTCCCTCAGCAAGTGCGACAAGAACAAATACCATTTATTCATATTTTTCGTAATTTTCAGAATCAAAAATATATAATTGACTTGCTCAATAGTTAGAAATTTTTTTGAAGTTTTTCGTTATGCCACAAAGAAACTTTTCAGTGAAACTATTCATTTTGAGTTTTTCGTCCCACCCTAGTGGATAAACTGGGTTACGAGATTCTCTATTAAACCGTAAATTCCTCTTTAAACTTCTTGTTCTTGAAGATGATAAAAGATCCGTATTGACGAGCTCTATATAATTACAATTATTTACGAGCTCTTTTATATCTTTTAGAAATATTATTGAATTCAGGTCAACTGACCATCAAAACCACGGATGAATGATCAAACTGTTTTTACATTTAAATCTTAATTTACATTTTAGCTTTTAAAAGAGTTCCTCTATATTTACTAATTTTTAGAGCGGTTTAGAAATTATTTAAATTACATTATGATTATGGAAATAATTTGAAGATTGTTGGGTCTGAGTGAAGAATGCAATGAAAGAAACAAAAATTGCGACAGAACATAGGTTTATGGTGGAAAGTTAAGATTTTATAGGTTTCATCGTTCGAAAGGATGAAGAAACAAAGATCAGACAATTTGCAGAAAGATATTCTCAAATTGACCGGGAATTTTACGTTTTTCACGGCCAAATTTAAAAATTAAAACTAGAATTCTGACATTTTCGTGAAATTTAAGAAGTCATTCCAAATTATAATAAAAAAGTTCTAATTTTCAGGGTGTCTGCAAAATCCCAATTTCGAAATTCTCTGACCGCTCTGAATTTTTCTTTCAGGTATAACAAAAAACTAGGAGATCAATAATATTAAAGCAAAGAAATATTTGTTTCTTAATTTATCTTAAATAATTTTAGGGATAACTGTCATACCGAATTTTCTCAACTTTTAAAGTTCGTTTATCAAACATTCCGGACTTCACGGCACAAAATGCTTTCAAAAAATGGGAAATAAGAGTGATTTTTCACGAAAATAGGGTAATTAATTCTTTTAAATACAAATAATTAATACTATAAGTGCAATATTGAAAGAGTTGAATTTTCAAGTTCAAAAGGCGAATGTTTTATAAAACAGTGGATTTTTAAACCCAAAAAGGCTAATTTGCAACAAAAAAGGTTTTCTCAATCCAAAAATACGAATTTTGTACGAAAAAATGCATTTTAACCCCAAAATAATGAATTTTCAACAAAAGAGTTAATTTTCCGCCAAATAGTTCGATTTTCAACTAATAAAGATCAATTTTTGACTAAAAACGATCAATTTTCAATCAAAAAATGGAAGAGTTAAATTTTCAGTTAAAAAAACAATAATTTTCAACCCATAAAATTAATTTTTAAGGAGTTAAGTTTTCAACCAACTAATTGAATTTTCAACCCAAAAATGTAATACTTGAATCGTCAACCAAAAAAGATTTTAATTTTAAATAAAAAACTTTTGAATTCAAACAAAAGATACGAATTCTCTACAAAACTGTTGCATTTTCAAGCCGAAAATACATTTTTTCAACTAAAAAGTCCATTGTCATACAAACAGTGGAATTTCCAACTAAAATGATCAATTTCCAACCAAAAATTTAATTTTAAACCCAATAAAGCGAATTTTTAACAAAAACGTTTTTTCAAAACCAAAAAGACGAATTTTCCACAAAATAGTTTAATTGTCTACACAAAAATATGAATATAATAAGAATATATGAGAGAAATAGTTCAAACAAATTAATTTGCAACCAATAAAATAAATGTTTAACAAATTATTTTAAACTTTTAACATAAAAGTTGAATTTTTAATCCAACAATGAATTCTCGTCGAAAAATGTAATACTTGAATCTTCAACCAAAAAAGATTTCAATTTTCGATCAAAAACTTTTTTTTATTTAAAATTCAACCAAAAGAGGAATATGAATAGGAATTTGAAAATAGTTGAGTCCTCAACCAGGTTATTTGATTACCGAACAGTTGTATTTTTAACAAAACAAATTAAAATTTCGAACAAAAGAGATGAATTTTTAAAACATAAAGACGAATTCTCTACAAAACTGTGGAATTTTCAACTCTAAAATATAATTTTTCAACCAAAAAGTTCATTGTCAAACAAATATTGGAATTCTCAAATAAAAACGATCAACTTTCAACCAAAAATTTCACTTTCAACCCAAAAAGGCGAATTTTCAACAAAATAGTTGAATCCTCAACCAGATTAATTTTTCACCAAACAGTTGTATTTATAACCAAAAAATATCAAATTTCTACCAAAAGAGATTATTTTTTAACAACAAAAAAGACGAATTCTCTGAAAAACTGTTGAATTTCCAACCTGAAAATATGAATATTCAACCAGAAAATTTAATTTTCATCAAAAAACTTTTTCCAATCCAAAAAGACGAATTTTGTAAAAAAAACAATTGAATTTTCAACAAAAAAGTTCATTGTCAACCAAATAGTTGAATTTTC
>CAKNWW010143271.1:1867-16175 GCA_932074435.1 Andricus kollari | reverse complement strand
ATTATAAGAAACAAAATTTTCAATCAATTAACCTTCTCATGTAGTAAATATAATGAAATGAAAAATCGGAGAAAAATATGCATTCAAGCATCAATAGATTCGGCTTATTTAGAGGCAAATATACACAAATCAATAAAACCTTACTTTAAACTGGAAATTAGTCAAATACAGGATAGGTTTACTTGAAACATGTTTAAGATTTTGTTTGATAATTTATTATTTTTAATTTAATTAATTAAAAATTGAATTGTTAAAAAAACACATAAATTTCAATAAAATAAATCTAATATTTTCATAAAAAATATCAAAAACAACGCGAGATAGAAGTATGAAGAGACAATTTTCTATAACGTTTTTAGACAAACAATGTTGTCCCCTCGACCTTTTTCATATCTTGTGTCACCTTGAAAAAATACTTGAATTTTTGTTTTTCAGACAAAAAAAAAACCTCTTTAAGTAAATTGACTTTAAATATTTACAGAAACACCGCTATTTTGTCAATTTCGAAGTTTTTTTGTAAATTTTTCAACGGATTTCGAAAAAAGACTTGAAAATGGTGAAACCTGAGCTTTGGAAATCTTGGTAAATTCCGTAAACTTTTAGCAATTCTTTGAAATATGTACCTTCTAGTACTTTGAAATGTCTTGATATATTGAGTAAAAAATCTCAAATCTTATGTAAGAAGGGGGGAGGAGGTTTAAAATTTCGAAAATTATTTCCAAATTCTTCAGTTGAAGATATATAGAATTTTCTTATTGCTTAACACTTATATGAAGATTGCACAAACTTCTGTCTCATTCTAAATATAGAATTCGCAATCAACAGATTTTGAAAATCCATTTTAATTTTCTCTTCGATGTTAAGTAAATTGTCCCAATTTTAAGAAAAAATCATATGATAACGGTCAGGCCGAAGACGAAGTGTGGTGTGGAAAATTAACGAAGAACCGATTTCGTGATTTATGCATGACCCCTAAGACAAAACTCGAAATCTTTATTCAATTTTAATTAACAATGGATTATTTTATTCCCCTAATGATTGTTTACTATCTGATTATTTACATTCCTGAATACTATTAAATAAAAAAGAAACGAAGAAAAATGTTAAGAATAAATTAAGGAATAAAATGAGCTGCTAGAATCTAGGCGTGAGTAAAGTGAGATAAAATAGATTATGCTTGTAAATAATTCCCATTTCATCATTTTTCAGGAAGATTGCTTGTAAATACGTTATCTTGGTTGAATGTGACGTAGTCTATTTACGTGTATGACGAAACGAAATTCTACAAAATATTGTTTCATTACGAAATATTATATAACCCTCCTTTCAAATAAAATCTCAATTTTCCCCCTTCACGCATTTTGAACGTGAAAGATGACGATCAATTATATAATGTACCTGCTATATAAATTGTTAGTTGAGAAAAGTCAAAATTTGCATAACAACACTTATAAATTGTATGCGATGAGGATTGTGATATTTATCAATTATATTTATTTAATAGGTTTCAAATTCGTCCTAAAAAGCTAGATTATCCATGAATATGTTTGAAATCATATGAACCGAGGTCTTTTTCAGGAAGAAGATTGATTTCAAGAATTAAAATTACTTTTTGAATACTTTAAAATTTATTTTAAAAATCCTTAGCCCAAAAATAAAGCGTAGTTTATGAGAAATGAGGAACATGGCTTTTCCCACGTGTTCGTGGAAGTAATTTTTAATTCGAACGCCTTTAAGCATATTTAAAGTTTTTCCTTCAACATAAAACAAAAAACGATAATTTTATTCAATTTTTATTAACAATGAATTGTTTTATTCCCTTATCGATTCTCTTATATCTGCAATGTTTTTATGGAAAAATTTCTATTTAGGAAGTTGTGAAGTTCCTTTTAAATATTCATTTTACAAATTAAAAATTAATATAATTTAATTGCGATGTCCTGAATAATAATAAATATAATTATAACGAGTTATATGTTGAAAATAAATTACGGAATGCAATGATCTGCTCTGAATTAAAATTCATTGAAAATTAAGCAAATATATTCGTAGAATGTAGACACGACACGTGAATAAAGAAGGTAAGAAACATTGAGAGTGCAAATGATTCAATGTCATAATTTTAAAGAAAAATAACTTGAAAAATCTTGCTGGAGGTGACGCAGTCTTTTTACAAGCATCTCAATCAGTTTCTAATTGTTTGAATAAAGATGAAAATCTTACATATTCGAGTTCTTTTATTAAACTGATCTATTTATTACTATTCACATTTTTGTACAAATTTTCAACTAATATATATTATATAGCTCTAAAAAAATTAATATACGTTTATTAAGAAAACAATTATATTTTTTTCTTTCCAAAATATGCGAGAAACAAAAAATTTTTTAAAATTAATTAGCTTAAAAATATTTAAACTCTAATCTTAAGCTTAGGAAAATAAAACTTGTAAAAATCTTAACGATTTCTTACACTACGCCTCTTAGAAGACGAAGCAAGACAGATAGATTTATGTTCATACATCTTCGAAATACTTTACGAAGATATCGTTTTTTTAATTCAAGATATGGTTAAATAAATTTAACATTATCTAAAATTGTATTTTCTTTTTAGATCGGACGTAAATTGTCATTCTTTTAAAAAATTATCACTTTCAAATCAGAATAATAATTTTTTGCAATTCCTGTTTCAAGTCGGAATTGTAAAAAAAAAGTCAAAATTGTTTATCTTTTGAAAAATTCATTATTTCAGATCTAAATTACAATCATTCTTTAAATTGTCCCCGTCCCAAACCGGAATGATAATTCTTTTCAAAAATCCCACGTTTCGACTTAAAATTGTTATTATTTCTTAACCTTTCTTGTTACAGCTCACAATTATAATTTTTCAAACTATGCAAGATACGAAAAAATATGAATAAACAAAAATTGTACAACCAAAATAAAATCTGAAAATTGGTTATCAATCAGTTTTTGATAGGAAGCGTAGTTTTTGCTTGATTTGTAAACAATAACATTAAAGAAAAAATTGTTGAACAAACGACACCAGATACGAAAAAAAAAGTTGTTCATCCAAAAAACAGTTACAAAGCGTTTAATCATTTTTTGAAAGGATGCGTAGTTTCTGCTTTAATCGTGAAAAGTAACATTAACAATACAAAAAATGGAGTTTTTGGTAAAACGACGCAAGGTACGAAAAAAAATGTATAGTCAGAAAGTTGTACACACAAAATTGATCTATACATTTTTTATTTATAATTTTTGAATGGAACGCGTAGTTTTTGTTTAATTCGCAAAATAAAAAATAAAAAAATAAAATTTGTGGACAAACGCACAAGCTATGAACAAAATTAGTTGAAAAAAGTTTTTCAGCCAAAAAATAGCGATAAATTTGT
The DNA here is from genome assembly GCA_932074435.1 of Andricus kollari. NCBI lineage: Eukaryota > Metazoa > Arthropoda > Insecta > Hymenoptera > Cynipidae > Andricus > Andricus kollari. The sequence goes on along the minus strand of CAKNWW010143271.1, from coordinate 12,781 downwards.
TACCAATAATTTTTTGATTGGAAGCGTATCTTTTGTTTGAATAGTAAAAAATAACATTGAAAATAAAAAAATTAAAGGTTCAGAAAAACCACACAAGAGACACAAACTACAATAATATGAACTACAATGCGATTTTTTTAAATTATAAAAACAAGACAATCAAAATACGCCTGTTTCAATACCAATGCATGTTATGAATTTTAATAATATAAATTTATTGAAATGGTACAATTTTCAGGGTAGCTGAGAATGGAATCAATTGCAAAAAAGGAACAAATTTTAAAGTAACGATGATAAATAAAAATAGTGTTGAACATAATGTAGAGAAGATCGAATTTTGGACAAAATCGAGTGAACAGCACAAAATACGTGATGAAAATGCTTTCGTTGACGCCGAAGGAGCTGTAACTAAAGAATTTATTCGTGTCTTTTCTTCAGCGATAACATTTTTTTAATAACAATTTCTACAGAAAGAATTTGAAAAATCTAGCCAAATGACGTTCTGAAGCATTTAATTTTCATCATTCCTAAAAAAGATCCTCAAAATCGGCTATGAATTGTCGCCTGGATTGGATTATGAACAGTAACTTAATCTATGATAAATCAATAACATATATTTCATGCATTTTAAAATGATTCCGCATTCATCTATTTTTCAGCATTCGGTCTATTGCCCACGCGTTAGAATAAATGACGTGTCCGGCTAAATTTCTGTTACATGTATATGTAGGGGGGACCATCCTACAGTAGATAACGATCCTACAATAGATAATTATCAATTTAAAACACTAATGTATGTGAAATAATTTATTTAATGCAATTGATATTCAAGACATGATATGTGGTAATATATTAAAATAAGAATGGATTAGTTTACTTATATTTTTGTAGAGTGGTCTCCCCTACATAATATTGTACAATTCCCCAAGCCGAATGTCTTCGAGCGCTCAGGCTTCAACGTGCTTGCTGTCGGACATGATATGGACGTGTCTAACAAACCAAATATCCTCATTTTTCTCATATTTCAACTACTATTTTCAAAAAATAAGGATATAGAAAAACAAATATTTTTATTGCACATCTGCGTGTAAAGAGCTTTAATTTGAGTAGTCTTCAAAGAAAATCGGACTAAAAGAAAAGCTTCTAGCATAGTGTTCACGTTTTCCCTCTTCTAAAATATTTTCCAACATTCTAGTAGTACAATTCAATGTTTTTATAAGTTAGTACTGCTCATTGGATATAAAAATTACTGTTATACAAAAAATATGTGGAGAGTACGGTATCCGTGGCAATGAAGGTTTCCTTGCGGACTCCGATAGGATTTTTTGCGAGAAACCCGAATCTAAAACTTTCAAATCAAAGTCTTAATTGGGTTTTGAAGCGTGATTGATTAATTTACTTAAAACTCAAATCAAAATATCGATTTAAAACCTTCAGATTTGTTTTTCTCGCAAAAAATCCTGTCGAAATTCGTATTACGAATTCATCACCTCAGATACCGTGATCTTTTCCAAAAAATTTTATCGCAAGAAATTATAAAAAATGGAAAAAGGTCTTATTTTCAAAATTGGGTCTCAAATGTCCAATATCGATGCATCTGTTTGTAATTATGTATTATCTACATTCTATGAAGTTTTTGACAAAGGTGACATTCGAATAATTCGAGAAATTCAGTCTCATTAAGAAACGAAACTTTTTGGTGATTCGTGAATGTACTTTCTAAAAAAACAAATAAATAATTTTTGTAAAATCAGACGTAATAGTTTTTCAAGAGAAGATATCAATTGAAATAATATATGAGTCTTAATTGCGTCACATTGAATAACCAAGATAAGATATCAGACACCAGTCGTATTCACGAACTATGTATTTCGTAATTACTCAATGCGAGTAAAAGTTATTTTTATGTTCACGCCTTGATTGAAGATAACAATTCTCGTATCAGTTAATCTGATATTTAGAAAAAATGATCATTCAAGAAGGTTAATTTTCTACCAAAAAGGACAATATTTCAACAAAATACATAAATTTTCAACCAAGTAGTTGAATTTTTAACAAATTTTATACATTCTCTACCAAATAGTTGAGTTTTTAACCCAAAAATTGTAATTTCTAACTCAAAATGGAATAGTTGAATTTGCATTTGGGAAATAAATTTGAACAAATTTTAACTGAATTTTCTACAAAACTAATTTATTTCCTACCGAATGGTCGAACTTTTAAGCCAAAAAGGCTAATTTGCTACAAAAAATTTGAATTTTTGATCAAAAAAGTTAATGTTCAACAGAGCAGTTGATTTTTTAACGACACACGTTTTTAAATTGTTTTAGTGATTCATAAATATTTTCCAAAAAATCATTAAATAATGTTTGTACATAAATTAAACGCAATTAAACGTAATATGTTTTCAAGCTGCAAAAGCAATCAAAATAATAACACGTTCTTAATTGCGTCATGTTGAATAACGAAGATGAGAAAATAAGACTACAATCATATTTTCTAACTATCAATATTTACCTGGTTTCGTAATAGCTGATTGTAAGTGAAACTTTCTTTTTCTTTTTGGGTCTTGACAAGATTTGGGATGAAAAAATCTCATCTAAGTGAATCTGAAATTAAAAAAAGAGATAATTCATTTGGAGAATATTTAATACGAGTTTAAATGATATTTTATCATGCGATATTTTTATGATGAAAATAAAACAACGATATTATGTGTTTGATGAAACTGACGGAATACATTTTGAAGGATTATTATTTTCTATCCTAAGCTAAAAACTAATTAACTAATAAGATAATTCAACTCAAAACTATAACCTAGAAACTATAATCCGTTGTTTCTGTTTATTTATAGTATCATAAATTTTATTATCAAATCTAAGTTGGCGAAAAAAAAAGATTTCTTCTTGGTTTTAACGTCAATCAATGGAAAAATTCACAAATCCTAAACGGTTTTTTCAAATTAAAAATATAGTAATCCTTCATGAAATTATGTTTTGATTTCATACGTAAACCACGAATTGCAATTTTGTGTCATTAGAACATGACTAATAAGTGAAACATGTCTTTGCTGAATCACTAGTGCACATATCCATTTGAATTCTTTAATAACTTTAAGACAATATTACATTGAAACGATTATTTAAAATTTTAATTTATGTAAGATCTTGACGGATTTTAATAGCTTGTCCAAAATTTAATTTTTATTTATAGATTTCCTGCTACACGTTACCCTTAAATATTGAAAAATGAACTCAAGTAAATTTACCACGTTTGTTCGCTTACTTTGCAATTAAGCATTTGTGCTATAAATTATTACTCGAATTTCAAGTTTCACTAACCTACAGACAATGCCGTAGCCAGGGGGTGGCTAAGCTTAACCCCAAACCGAAATTTTAAAAAAATTTACATAATATACATATACTTTACCGTGAGCCGCTACACATACCCCCCCCCCCCCCTGAAATTTGTTCCTGCTGCAAATCCCAGCACCCGAAAAAAGTCTGTTGACTAAGGGCTTGTCTACATATATATTTTACAAAGAATTAATGATTACGCTCAGATTTGGAGTCGAGATAAAAATTAGCCTATAAAAAGTTACCGATTTACTTGTAGCGGCAAAAATTAACGAAAGTGGGGTTAAAGAAATATCGAACATCCGTAAAATAAGGTCACTCTCACCAAATCTTGTGTGGTAGGAGACCTGCTAATTTTTTCCAACCAATAAAATAATAGACTTTTGGTAATTTGTTTTTCTAAATATGAATTCGTAACGTTTGATAGACTTATTTTTATTCCCAGTTTAAATCTGATAAGTATGGAAATATACCTCCAAAAAATAGTTGAAGCTGGAAAAGTGGGGGGACTAGTCGTCTCGATCGACTTCTAAAATTTATGATATCCACAAAATCAATACAATTTTTTTTAGCAATATTTACCAAATATATCTAAGATTCGGCAGTAATGATATCGTCGTAAATTAAGTGCTTTTTCACTGGAAAGGAAAGTATAAAATAACTTGTACGTAAACCTGGGTACTGTATTTTTGTAAACTTCTTTGAGCACGCTTCGTCAAATTATTACAGGTAGGTCTACTAAGTCTCAATTGTAAGATCAATTTATAAATAAAATTAGAGATTTTTAAATTGGCCGTGGCTAGGTACAACTAAATTCGACGAGCGTAGCACAAATATTTTCGGTAAGCCTAAACATCTTTTTAGATTTGATATATAATCTTGTAAAATTTCTAAGCTGAATTTATGTATTGAGTTGAACTTTTTTTTAACTTCCATGCCCAAGTTTTTATCCGCAAAAACAAAGCATTTGATACACTATTTGTACAATAGTTCCTTCGGTTCAAAATAATTTTAGAAATCTACTATGATCAGCTGTAAATTATTTCATACTTTTAGCACTCATTATTTAAAATTTAACCCTTAATGTACCGTTTAAAAAAATTCCTGTTAATATAATTTGTTGCTTCAAGAAATAAAGAAACAAGTTTGGATTCAGACTTTAAATGTATTTAACTAGTTAATTACATTTTATGGATTCAACATTTTGTTGAATGGTTAGTATTGCAATATAATCAAACTGGAGTCAATTAAATTAAAGTATATTGCAAAACAAAATCATGTGGATAAGCATTTTTTACATTTCGTCCTTTTCAGTGATTTTTAACTCTTCTAATAGCGATACAAATGTTTTTGTTTAGTGCGGTTTTAATAGGGGGTTTAACGCCCTTTCCATTCATAATAAGTATTTATTAAAACTATTAATAACAAAACTTTAAAAATTAGGGTAAAATATTTATTTTTTATTTATGAAAATCACCTTTAATTGCTTTTTTGAGAATATATCATCAACTTTGGCGATTTTGAACTCTTTTATTGTGAGCAACCAAAATATTTTTCCCTTCAATTTCCATATGTTTTTTCACGCACTTTTCATTTCTGTTAACTCATTTCTGAAAAAATAAATACTTGACCTTCAAACATTAGTTTTAATTTTTTTTTATAGAAGTACTTTCTTTCATGGTCTACGAAGAAAGCTTGGGATTTTCCCTTCGAGCAGCCTAAAATTAAAAAGTTAAATTTTAACTTTTTATTGTTGATTATAGTTTTTAAGGGCTTTGGTGTAGTCAAAGACGCTTGTACCTGCGGACCGATATTCTCAACGAATATATTAACCAATGCACATTTGAATTTTACTTTTTATTCTCAAGCTTATGTTAAACAAACGCCAAGCTTTCTTCCTCTTACAAGCAACTTTTTTTTTTAAGTATCAGTCTATGTGTTATAAAGTAGAATTTATTTTTGAGCTTCATTTTTGGTAATCAATTATTTATTTTTCCAAAAAATGGTTACAACGAATGAAAAGGGCCTAAAACACCTTATTAAAATTTTATTTGGAAATATTTCTTTTAGACTAAAAGAGTTATAAGTCGCCAAAAAAGATGGTATTTTCTCAAAAACCATTCATCAATCATCTTCAGAAATAGATAATAAAAATCCTTCTATTATATCTCAGCAATGTTAACTGGAGAAGCTTTAGTTTTCTTCTGAGGTAAACAAATGAAAGAATGTGCTTTTCTTCCAAAAAAGTCAAATTTGTTCGTGACGCTAGAAAAAAGCTTTTTATCGTCATTAAACAAGTTAAAAATCGACACGAAAATCGAAAAATCCCCACCCCCCTTCCTGGAAAGAAAAATTTATCCAAATGAGACAATTTTTTTCGATTAAGTACTATCCAAAGGCGTAGCACTTTATCTAAGTTTGACTTAGAATGGGCAAATTAGACTTTTTGAATAGATGCATTTCAGGAATAATGCGGTAAGAAATCGCACCTCTTGTGTAGAATAAAAAATTACAAGAAAAAATATTGTGAATAATAATAATACGAAGACTAACATCCAATATTTGAAAATTTTCACTGTTCTTAATATTTCAATTTAATTATTTGCAGATGTATAAGTTCATACTTTTTCTTGGAATATGCTTAACATTCGCTTCAGCTAGTAAGCCGCCAGAAAAGCTGCCAACGAATTCGACAATACATGATAATAAGTGTGAGAGTAAGTAATATATATAATGTCAAGGGCCGTTCATATACTACCTCACGCAATGATAATGCAATAATGATCCAAAAAGACGTTCTTTCATCAAAAAAGTTGAATTTTCAAGAAAATGTTGATTTTCAACCATACAGTTGAACTTTAAACTGTAAACAATCAATTTTCAACCAAACATTGTTTAAGTAACAATTTCAATCATGTGAACTATATAGTAGTTTAATTCTAGAAGTTGAGTTGACTTTTTGAGTTTTTAATAATTGAACTCTCAACAAAAATAAACGAATTTTTGACAAAAAAATTAATATTTAAATTTCCAAATACAAATTATCAACTTTGAATCAAAAATAAAATAGTTCAATTTTCAGTTAAAAAGAATTAACTGTCAACAAAATATAGTTCAATTTTCCTATTGCGTTTCTTGAAAATAGAGGAAAAAAGAGGAATTATATAAAGACTGAATTTGTATTTGATATAAAATGAAGAAGGAAATTTCTTTACTTCATCGTATGTTTCCGTATCTTTCTAATAAATCATACAATCAGAAAGATTTTTTCTAACTATCTGAAAAGAGGAGAAAAAAGTATATAAGTCGTTTTTGGAATATGTATGTGATAAATTTTTAAATAATTATTTAAGTTATTTGTGGTTTTGCGTCACATATCGATTCATTGTATTGAATTATTTACCTCGGTCACACACGAGATGAAAAACAAATTAAATAAGCAAAGTTTTATGAGAATGTGTGCCAACTTATCGGGTAGATTTTCTCACTGTTAATGTTATTTTTTCCGAATAAAACAAAAACTACGCATCCTATCAAAAAGTGACCAATAACAAATTGGTAGACTGTAAAATTAAATTTTTCATTTTTTATTGTTGTTTGTGCAATAAAAATGTGACTTTTCGATTTTTCAAGAAAATTCAAAAAGTCGTTATAATAATCTGGTAGGGCGTGCAAAAAGAAACATTTTCCTTGTCTTTACTTTTTTTTCGTATCGTACGTCGTTTGGCTGACAATGTTAATTTTCGTTTCTTCTTTTGGATTTTTAAAATGCTGTAACTCATGAAAAGTTTCATTCTATGAAAAAGTGTCATTGAAATCAATTGTTTGAATTTTTATGTACAGTGAACAGCCGTACATATAATTTTAAAATTAAAAAAAATGGTCTAAAAGATTTTCAAAATGCGCTCACTTTTTGAATTTTTATCCTAAATGGCTGGCTAACGAACTTAACCTTTATTTTAGGAGACCAAAAGAATATAACAATGGCCAATCCAATCGGTCAATTCTTTCGAAAGTTATCGTGCTTACAGTCAAACATACAGATGCATTAATAAAAACCTGTTTTTTGGGTTCAGGGGATCTCAAAGCGTGGAAATTTGACAAAAACCGGGGGGGTCAAATTTTACACAAATCTAATACCTTCTCTGGATGCGAATGTCAAAAGAAAATGGTGCTCTTTTTTAAATTAAATCTTCTTATCATTAATTTCCAGAAATTGTTGGTTGTTACTATACTAATATGGAAGAAGATGAGCAAATCGATCCACTACTGAAAATAGAGATGATCGATGCGTCTCTTTGCACTCACTTATTTTACAGTCATGTTATACTTGGAAGAGACGCTTCTGTAATAGTGGCTGACAATGCAGATATAGGAAAGAATGGTGGATATCAAAGAATCAACGATCTTCGAAAAAAAAACCGAAACTTGAAAACCTTAGTCGGCATGCAGGAATCATTTAGGGATGATGATAAGGGTAATCATAATAAGTAAGTTTTATATATGTCTCCAAGTTTAAAGATGTCATTCTATATTATTAGAATTAATGAAAAGTTATCTATAAAGTCATTATTAATAGTATATTAATTTGATGAACTTTACAGAGTATTGCTTGATCCGATGATGCGAGAAAAACTTGTCAATAATATTGTCAACTTCGTGCAAAAATATAATATGAATGGTATCGAACTCGAGTCGCAATACCTACTTGAAAATGATGCAGTTGCTTCTAATAAGCAGAATTTTGTTTTACTATTGAAGGCACTGAAAGAAAAATTTGATAAAAACGGTTTGATTTTATCTTTAGCAGTTGATCCTGAAGAATCGACAGCTAAGAAATATGATATTGCAGAAATATCGAAGTATGTAAGCTTTATGAATTTGAGGGCATACTGTTTTCAAGCAAATTCTCACGATAAGAAAAAAATAGGGAAAGCTAGGCCTATTGCTCCACTGTATCATTCATCAAAAGAAAATACGGAAGATCGGAAATTAAACGTTGTAAGTACTTTTATTGACGAAAGAAGTTTTAAAATTAGTCGAAATCGCCGTTAACGATAAGACAAAAAAGCAAAATTATAATTAGTCATTTTCAATTAATTTTAAATATTTGAACCTTCTAAAATTGTATCATTATTTGTATTTTTTAAGTGTTCTTCTGTTTACTTCGTATTTATGCAATTTTGAATGTTTTTCTAATCATGCAACTGCAATAGTTCATTTTTAATAAAGATAATTTGTTTCGAATTTTCAGCTAAATGTGCCAGAATGATGAAATATTTGGATATATCATTCTGTGGTGAAAATAAAGGAAGTTGCACGTGACAGTTTATTAATTTTTTTAAATTTGTTTCAATTGTTTAAAAATTACCTGAAAATTAGAAAAAATGGACTAAACATTGTTTTTTTAATGCAGTATTTTCTGAACGAGCGTAGAATTCAGCATTTTCTTATTTTATTTGAAATAGAAATTCTCTTTATGTACTATAATGTACTATAAAATATGTCCTATATATTTCAGGACTTTTTTTCTCGACGAACCACTGCTACACATTAAAGAATTATTTAAAAAAAGTCAAATATTTGTATTTTTCTCAGAAACATCAAAAGGTGCAAAAAATTATATTACAAAAATGATTGCCTCCAAAAATGGTTTAGCACCCATAAAACTGACAGGATGTATTTTTTTATAATAGCAAACACTTTTTACAAATATTGGAAACAATGAAACCGTGTGGTGTTTCCTAAAATCTTCTTTTCGTGTTTTCAAAATTCCATTACAAAAAATGAAGATTTTCTTGAAAGCCCAACCTTTTTTATTTTTTCTTCTGTTTTCTACACAGTTTCTGTTAGTTGAATACACTTTTATCTGAACATTTTTTGTACAAACCTTTCGTTGTTTCCGAGAAAAATTCAAAGATTAGATTTTTATAAATTAAATTTTTCAGTGTGGAGCAGTGGTTCAACAAGAAAATTTTTTACTAGAGATCTAGTAAATGTTGCAATAAATGGGGTGTTTCAGAAAAATCGAAAAAAATAGAATAAATGTCGAATATGTACTCTCGTTTGGAAAATACAGCGTTTTAAAGAAACTTTCAGTCCATTTTTTAGAATTCGCAGGTAACCTTCAAATGATTATAAAAAATTCAAACAAAATTTCTAATTAAACTATAAAATACATGTTCCCCAATTTTTAAAATAGAATCGATATATCCAAATACCAAATCGATTTGACACCCAAATTTTTTCGACTAATTTAAGGATTATTTGACAAAACGACCCGATTTTTGATATTGCTTAATTTTACAAACTTTGTATAGTTATTTGATTTATTTACCGTAAAATGGTGCAAGCCGGCTCGATTTTTTCGGTTTCGTACAATAAAGTCTAAGAAGGATTTCAAATGGGGCATTAATGTTTTAAACATATAATATATATCTAGCCATTTTCGTATTATAAACCAGAAACAGAAAATTCAATTTACAAACAAGTATATACCATGCCTTCAAGTGTAAGCGATTTCTCCCACAATGTGGGGCGGAGTTGTTCAGTCATGAAACAAAGTAAAAAAAAAAATTACTTGGAACGTAAGCTTCACAGAAAAAGAAATATGTATATAATACCTCACGTATAAATGAGACATATTGCAATACATCCCATAATATTATAGATTTTCTACTTCCAAACTTTTTGAAAGGTTATTTCGATCTATTTAACGAAAACCAAACAAGATTTAAAATAAGGTATAACATTTTTAAAAAGTAACAATAGCCAGACCTACAAGTTATTGTGAAGAGAAAACGAGATAATTAATTATAATTAATAAAGTTACGCATGAGCCGGTTTTCGCCACACGCCCCGCTTTGCCTTATTGTACGGTTCTTCAAATTCATGTGATGATTGTTTATAAAAAAAAGATTGTTTATAATCAATTCTGTTCTTAGGATTATGCTGTGAAATACTGGCTTTCGAAAGGTGCTCCACCAAACAAGTTAATACTGGGAACTACGTTTAAGGGAATGTACTATACTTTAGCTAATCCAAAAGAAGTTGGTAGAGCCGCACCAGTTGTTGAAGATTCAATAAATACGTTCTTATGGTCAAGCTATTCCTATCACTGTCAATTGGAAAAGGATCGAGCATGGACGGCTTTGTGGGATAAAGAACAGCAAGGGCCATATATCTACAAAGGGAAGGAAATGTTTACCTATGAAAATGTTGCGTAAGTCTTCACATAAAATTTTGTTCAAGTTTTTATTGTAATAAAGTTGAGAGTATTTAATTTAAATATTTCATTTCCAGCTCTATCAAGAGTAAGGCTGAATATGCTGAGAGCATGAAGCTTGCTGGTGTATCCGTCAGTAGTATAGAAGGCGATGATATCAGTGGACGCTGTGGAAGAGGGAAGTCTCCACTTCTGAAGACTGTGAACCAAGTCCTCAGAGATAAATGTTAAATTCTTGTATACATCCCAATCGGAAAAATAAAGAATTTATTGCACTACTAAAAATCCACATGTGTATGTATTTTCCAGTATTGGATAGTAACTCATTAGTGG
>CAKNWW010143235.1:3144-17816 GCA_932074435.1 Andricus kollari | reverse complement strand
AAAAATTTTCTGAAAACAGAAAAAATTGTAAAAATTGTAACAATTCTACTAATACATATTGCAGAATCGATACCAGTTTTAATTAATAAGTTAAATCATTGGGAAGATATAATTTTTTTTTTTCAAGAATTTGAAAAAGCTAAATTCTGTTTCACTGATCTAATAAATCCGTAAGTGCGTCTTTGATAATATCACGGCTCTTAAAAAATGTGCAATTTCTACAAAAAAAGTATCCTGACCAATGCTCGGTCGGCTCCCGACAATGAAATCTAACCAGGTTTGGCCCGGCCGGCAGCCGACCGGCTCCCGACCATGAAATCTAACCAGGGTTGGCCCGGCTGGTATCCGGGCGGCTCCCGACCATGAAACCCAACCAGGGGTAGCCCGGCCGGGATCCGACCAGAAACCTTGTTGTAGTAGGGCCAACCCGGGCAATTTCTGCACGGGTAGTAAGAGATTTAAAATTTTATATTGATATAGTTTGGATGTCAAAACAAACTGTTGGAAATTAATACCTAGAAGTCCCGCAATAATTTTCAATAATATTCAATTAACCATTTGAGATGAAGAACATATAATTCGAAAGCTCTTTTTAGAACTCATCAAATAAATCAGCTACATAAATATTATAATTCACTGTAAGAAGCTTTGAAATCATCTTTTAGATAACAGAGTGATCTGATAAAAAGATTCAATTCAGTTACTTGAAACATTTAAATAAATTATTATGAATGATAAATTAAGAAATATTGCAATCTAATTCAAGAATACTGTGAATGAAATATTGAAAAATGATGAACTATTGATGACATAGACATCCACTTTCCGGAACTCTTAAATCAACATTCAGTGATATAGAAATTTAATTAAATAATAGTAAAAATTTTGAGCAAAGTTTCGATTACTTATATTAAAATCTGTTATTGTATAACAAGACCAGAATGTTGCTTCTTAAAACCAACATTTTAATTGTAGTTTAATAAATCCATTTAAAGTGACAAGGTTTCCTGGTTAACAAAATCATGAACATACAATTGATTCAACTATTCCAACTTAGCAAACGAAACTTTTTTTTTTATTAAAAAGGGAACCTGATTTAAAAAATATTATTACTTAGTGCACCACCATCGGGTATGCTGCTTTTCTTCTAGTTGTAATCACGTTTCCCTGTTGAACCTTGAATTATCCTTAATCAAGTAAACTACTAAAATGTACATTTGGGAAGAATGAAAACCAACGGAGGAGGAGAAGGTGGATGCGATAATATTATAGTTAATTCAAGTAGGTACTGAAATACTGAATGATTACATGCTCTAAATCCTATGTTTGAGGTTTTAAAAGCACTGATAGAAATAATAATGTTGATTGAACCATATGATCGTTGTTTGAAAAATTACGAGTATATTTACAATATAATACGTGTAGTTCAATGATAAAGAGTAGGAAATGCACTTACTGAAATATGGTAAATACAAGGTACTTATATTTGTGGTACAAAAATGTAATATATGTGTTGCTATTGTATGAAATGTGTAATTCTATTAAACACTTGCTTGACGGAACTATCTCTGAAATGTTGTCGTTTAGCAATACCCTTTGTATGGCTGACTTACCCGACTCGCTTTGTTTTGTTTACAACAGGCGCATCTTGATCGCGCCTGCGCGTCTACTTTCGTAAGCAACAAGAATCGGATGGCCAAAACAGACATCCTGTATGGCTGTATCTATACCAGCAATAAAATAGAGTTAATTTAATCATAAATATTGTTGTACCTCTTATTCATTTCTATCAGTGAGGTGTCTTGGGCCTCCTATACTTTTTTCCCCTTAAAAAAAACAATGAATTTAGGTGAGAGGAATAAAGAAATATACATAAATTTAAAAATGAGATTTATTCAACTTTCTGAATTATATGAAATGTGAGGACCTATACAGGGTGTCCCAGACTCAAGTGTCCGGACTTATATAGCTATATTACCATTAAAAAAATAAATAGAAAATTCCTTTTCCAAAAATTAGTTGAAGTTTTAGTTTTTGAGTTATTAAATGATTAAGCTGGACCAATCAGGAGCACGGTATAAACAGTCGTGCGTACGCGAGCGTGAGTCCAGCGCAGTGTTGTTGAGCGAGGGGAGAACAGCAGTCACTACACTTCGTTGGACTCCCGTTCACGTACGCACGGCTGTTTATACCGCGCTCCTTATTGGTTCAGCTTAAACATTTAATAACTCAAAAACTAAAACTTCAACTGATTTTTGGCAAAGGAATTTTAGATTTATTTTTTAAATGTTTATACAGCCATATAAGTTTGGACACTTGAGTCTGGGACACCCTGTATTATATCGATTTTATGTGAGACTCAAATCAACATACAATAATATAGAAATCTAATTTATTAATAATAATGCACGCAGAACAATGAAACTGATATATAACGGAAAACCAAGTTAAACAGGTGATCTTCCAAGTACGTATATACACAACACGACAGTTCAATAAATGTTACAATTACAGGCAACTAAATATGACTATCATTGATGGGTACCAGTACCAATTCTCAAGTGGTGCTGACCTGCGAATCAGTAGATTTTACCGATCCAGTCGCTATTCTGCACTGTTCATCCATGCTGCAATTGCGAATCATCATGTCACTTTTACGGATAATATAAACACACGGTTAATTCTTATATATATTTTCGGATATACTTATATTTATTCGGTATTTGTAAGTTACAACGCTTATAATACAATTAAAATTTCACACGCAACGGGCGAGGGTCGAACGCATAAACCTAAGCACGCAAGTCGATTATATTAACCACTACACTATTAGTCTATTACCAGATTAGCGATCTGTAAAATAATTCCGAAATGCATTTGTAACTGAGGTGGCGACCTCAGCAACGACTTCTGAATACGCGTCCATGCCTTCGCGCACACACGACAAAGACTCAATGGTCGGCTTTACACCGACGAGCGGAAGTTTAGTTTCACGCGCGTAGAACGGTTGGAGGGAAAGAAACTTTCGCCTCGGAAAGCGCTTGGAAGAAGGGTTGCCAACTTATAATATTCAGATATTCCAGCTGATCGTAACTGTCGGTAACGTAGGTCATCAAAGGCAATGATTCACAGTTACCGGCAGTTTCGATCAGCTGAACTATCTGAATATTATAAGTTGGCAACCCTTCTTACACGCGCTTTCGGAGGCGAAAGTTTCTCTCCCCCCAACCGTTCTGCGCGCGTGAAACTAACCTTCCGCTCGTCGGTGTAAAGCCGACCTATATCTATACAAGTCAGCTGAAACAGGCGCGGAACACAAACACGTCTTGCTCCAATAAACTGTCAACTCTACGCGATCTGTGAATAATTTGTGCCATCCAAAATTGTGTTAATTATTATAAAACCCCTTCATTGTTAAGTGGGAATATGGAATAATGTGACGACTGTGACAGAAGTGTCAAAAATAAATGTTTTTTAGGTGATGCAATCCATCCACTGCCGATTGCGCCATTAATTCATCCAGTGGTCCGCGTGGATAGGTAGCGTTGTTACGACTTTGCGGACGAGCTAAGCAAGCCAATCGGATCGTTAGCCTGTACCAATAATGTCAACCTCTCACATTTCTTCAATTTGATATTCAGAGGAAAGGTCACAGTTATCTGTTGTTAAATCTTTAGCAGCTAGTTAAATGTATTAAAATTTCAGAATTATTGATTCAACATTTGCTGTTTTCACAATTTATAAACACTGATAAAATAGAACCAACACTGTACTGAGTAAGCAATAGTTTTTTTCTACAATTCGATACTGTATAGTTCTTTATATTTATTATAATGCAATGGGTTTAATACATCTAATTTTTGAAATTTATGTGTATTTCTTTATTCATTGTATGTTATCATTAAACCTAATATGTTCAGTACCTACTTAACTTAAATACATTATTATTATACCTCCTCATCCTCCTTATCTACCCTTATTCTCCTCCTCCAGTTCTTCCCCTGCTTCAACATTTTAAGATTTTATTTAATTTAATGAAGTATAATTCAATATTGAAACAGGAAAAACATGATAACAACTACAAGAAAATCAGCGTGCAGTGGTACACTCTATCATAATGTTTATTAACCCAGTGTCCATTTTTAATGAAACTGAGTTTCTTTCACAAAGTTGACGTAGTATAATCAACTGTATGACAACGATTCTGTCAACTAGAAGTCCTGATCTGTTTGACTGGAGTTATTTAACTACGATTACAAGTTGGTACTAAGAAAAAAATAACGATTTTTAGCTGTTACATGATAGCAGATTTTAATATCATCGATACTTTACTCAGCATTATTATTATTCAATTAGTATTCTATATTACTGTATGTTGATTTAAGTCTCGCATAAAGTCGATATCATGTAAGTTCTCACATTTAATATAATGCAATATAAGTTAAATAAATCTGATTTTCAAATTTATGTGCATTGCTTTATTTCTCTTACCTGAATTCATTGTAGTTTTTGAGGGGGAAAAAGTGTAGGAGGCCCAACACAGCTTTTAAAACCTCAAACAGAGGATTTAGAGCATGTAATCATTCAGTAGCTCGGTACATACCCAGTTAGAAATGGATGGTCGAATTGACGTCGAATCAACGTCGTTCTTTGATGTCGAAAAATCATCAATATTTTCGTCGATTCGACGATATTATTTTGCTTAATTCGACGTCGAATTAATGACCCTAAGACGTATTTTGAAACATATCTTTTGAAAATCTTAGGGATGCTCTTAAGACGCCTAATGGCAGTCCGAAAGATGTCCCGAGAACGTTCTATGTCTTTAAGACGTCTTTAGGACATCTTTAGGATACTAGACGTCTTAGAGGCGTTGTTTGGACTGACATTCGACGTCCTAGAAACGTCCCAAGGATGTCCTTGGGATGTTCATATTTTTGTGCCCACTGGGTGGGATCCCAAAACAGGATCCCATTTATGTTTCCACGAATGAAAAACACTATGAATAAGTTGATCGACACTTGTTTAATGATTACATGAGATAATAAATAAAATAGGAAATACAATTAAAAACTTAATGTTATTTTATTTCGAGACGATCATATATAATGATTTTTATAGTTAATCCAATCTTATTATTTAGTTTTAATTTTTCCGGGTTTTCCGAAACTTCCGTCATCTTGTTTTCGCTAGGGAGCATTTTTTAACCAAGCTTTGGTCGCTTCCTCCACTGCACTTAGGTTGCAATCTGAATTGCACATGAGAAAAGCACCTGCAATAATTTTATTATGTTTTTCAATAATGACTCAGTTACAAGGTTTTCTTTATATATGATTAGACAAATTTTTATAAAATCAAAAAATAAATTGAATTATTCTAAAAGAACTTTGAATATAGATGTAATTTTAAACGAAAAACATTTAGAATGAAATATTTTCTACTCCAGAGCGTTGTAACTTAAACGAATGCGGACTTCATGCAAAGAGAAAAAAGTGTAGTACCCAACAATTGTAATAGGAGCCCCGTGGCCACCAATTTTGACGACGTCTTTACGACATCGTTACATCTTTACGACATTCTATGCCCATGTCGTTAAGGTGTTTTTACGATATCGTAAAGACATCGTCAAATCGTACGACTTCGTTACGATATCGTAAAGACACCTTAACGACAGGGACATAAGATGTCGTAAAGTTGTCGTAACAATGTTTTAAAGACGTCGCCAAATTTTGTGCCCACTGAGAAAACTTTTTAATATGAAACCCTTTAAAATTTCAATTATTTGAAGTACATTTATATTGTTTGCAAATTGATCATTTTAAAATTCTACATTATACTTTAGATAATTCAACCAACTCAATTTTAATTAAAAAATTAAAATCTATAAAAGGAAAACATTAAAAATTTCGCGTTCAACATGAAAATTTAGAATTCTAAAATCGTAGCTATCCAAAATTACCAAATTTTTCAATTACTAATTATCTATTCAAAAAAGTATGAAATTTTGAAATATTTCATTGCAGGGATTGTTCTGACCTTTTAAAATATTTGAATTTAAAATTACAATGATGAAATTTAAGATTCAAACCCTCGAAAAATTAATCTAAAATTTAAATTTCCTAAAAAACTTTAAATTCAAGGAGTGACATTTATGAATGAAGCACTTTATGATAATTAGCGAATTATGAAATACGTGTAATATTACTCTCACGGCTTAATGCCGGTTTTCTCGTAGTGCAAGTTTTCCCCGGCTTTTTACCGGTTCTCCCATTTGATGGGCACCCTGAGAGTTGTAACTTTAAAATTCCTAACCTAAAAGTGGGGCAGGTCACTCTCTGGTTTATTTTCCTCTGCTCACTCGATTCCATGTAGGTCTCTTCATCGCTGGAACTATAATTATTATCCATCTTCACAAAGATAACAATTTTGCTCAGGTCAAGGTGAAATTAAATGAGCAATTACTAATTAAAAGCACACGACACTCTACATAAAGCCACATGCTGTGCGAACTGCAAATAGTGACTATCGAGTTGACCGCGCTTGCGCAGTGCGTTTTTTGAACGACTGATAGGAATTTGGCGGGCACTTTAAAAATGTGGAATAATTGATTCATTGTATTTTGGTTATTAAAAGTAAATAATTTTTATTTGATTCAACAATAAATAATTTTTGAATAAATATTAATTGCATTGGGCCACGATAGTAAAATGTCACATCCACGTTAGGCTGGATTTGGATGAGTATGTCAAAAAAAGGTTAGGTTTCGTTATAAAATAGTTGAGATATTAGCACAGGTTTTATAACATCGCATGCAGGCATCAAAGTATAGAGTATAAAATTCGCCTGAAAGAGGTCAAAATGACGTCGAATCGACGTCACTTCGACATTGATTTTTAAACCTTTCAAGTGCAACAAATTTTGATGAAATCACTTACATTGCAGTAAATGATCATTTACAAAGTATATGTGTAGCATAATAAACATAGCCGAAAACCGACTAATTTTTCGACGATAATTTCGCTTCAAACATCATACGACGGTTACGACGTCGATTCGACGTCTGATCGACGTCACCATTCTGACTGGGTAGTTGACTTAACTATAATATTATCGCATCCTCCTTCTCCTCCTTTGGTTTCCATTCTTCCACATAAAGTTTAGTAGTTTGCTTGATTAAGGATAATTCAAGATTCAACAGGGAAACGTGATTACATCTACAAAAAAGCAGAGTACCCGAAGGTGGTGCACCCTGTAATAATATTTGTTATCCCAGGTTCCCCTTTTAATAAAAAAAAAGTTTCGATGACTAAATTGGAATAGTTGAATCATTTGTATATCCATGATTCTGTTAACCAGGAATCCTTTAACTACAATTAAAATGTTGGTTCTAAGAAACAAACGAAATTTGCTGCTGTTCTATATTAGCAGATTTTAATATACGTAATCGATACTTCGCTCAGCATTTTTATTATTATTAGTCAATGAAATTTCTATATCACTGTATGTTGATTTAAGAGTTCCAGAAAGTAAATGTCTATATGTTACATATAGCCCATTATATCATTTTTCAATGTTTGATTCACAGTATTCTTGTATTGGATTTTAATATTGCTTTATTTATCATTCATAAGACTTTATTTCAATGTTTGAATTTAGCGAATTGAACCTTTTTAGCGGTAACTCTGTTATCTGAAAGATATTTTCAACGCTTCTTGCTGTCAATTATAATATTTATTATGTAGCTGATTTATTTTATGAATTCTAAAAAAGATCTTTCGAATTATATGTTCATCTCAAATAGTCAATTTAATATTATTACAAATTATTACGGGACTGCTAAATACAAATTTCTAACAGTTTGTTTTGACATCCAAGCTATTCTAAATCACTTATTATGAGCCGCTGGATGTAATAAGATCTCTTAAGAATCTGCAGGTATTTTTCAAGATTCAGGCCAATTCGTATACGGTTTAATCCATTTTCAGAGGCATTCCGTGTTATTTATAACTGTTTTCAGTCACTGAATCGTAGAGAATTCTGAAGTTCTGCAATTGTAAAAATGATTGTCAGGATTTAAACATTCTTTTAGTGCATTGATATCTCTCTCTCTCGCCTTGCTGTTTCTTATGATTTGAAAGTTCATTATTATTAAAGAAATGACTCGAAAATCCTTAACAAGAGCTTTGTTTCGCTACTCACTTTTAGGAATAAATTATTATTTTATGTTCCTTTTAATGTTCCTTTTCTATCAATTTATAGTTTATGTACGCAGATGTACATGTGTGTATAAATTGTACTATGTAGTATGTAGTTAGGATCAAATAAAATAACAATTATCTTATTACTATATCTCATTTATGAAATACATGTATGTATACATTTTTTCTCACGCATCGGTTTATATTTCACTCACTTGGAGACAACTATAAGAACTTTATCACTCTTATGTGTATTTTCTTTCTTTCTTTCTAATCTACTTATAACAAATCGCAGCACACAGTTTTTTATATTTCATAAATTGCCTGCATACGTGTCAGTGATAATCGACTCTACTTTCTTCTGAAGAGATTAGTTTTTAATGCATGTGAAATGATAGATGATATTTTCATCGGAAACTTTTTCATCACTCATTTTATTATTTATTCTTGTTTTCTTCATCATAGGAAAATGTGTTGTAGACTTTCTTAAAAATCTTCTACTTAAATAAATTGGTGTTACTGCTTCTTCTTCTTCGCCTTTATTCAAACCATAGGAGTTGATGCTTAGACCATTGAGGTGGTGTCATTAAAGTTAGTTTGATCGGGATCATTCTTAACATGATACCATTCATCCTCCTGATCCAAATCAGGATAACAGCACTCACGCCAGCATTCATTTGAAGCTTTTTTGTCTTGGCTGGTTTCATACTCTTCTATAGTATATTCATCATTTGCACGTATGATATAATCACAGTAAAATATTGCGAAAATGTGTTCCTTCTCTTTTTTTCTTTCATGGAAAGCAATATATCCATTTCTATCCATAAAACCGAATTCTCCACTATATACAATATCATCATCCCATTGTTTTGGTACAGGTATACGTATTACCATCTCTAGCATTACTCCTTATTCCATATCCTTAACATTTTAAATTTGAATGTTATTTCATTGGCAATAACATTTTCACATGAGGGTTCTACATTATAGAACAAAAATTTTACCCCTGAATTACTTGCGTATAAAAAACATATGTTTTTAAATTAAATTATTCATAATTATTTAGAGTGATAGCAATAAATAGTCCTTAATTTTCATAAACTATATTACGCTGTAGTTTTAGTGTATGAGGGAAATTTTCAAATTTCGAAATATTTTATTGTGTTTAATCACGAGAACAATTTTATACTTTCACTTTTGGAGCCGCAAATGGCACCCTGTCTTATCTCGAACCTCGAAATTATTTATAGTATCTTATTAAATGTGAGACATCGAGAGGTAGACGAATCCAGCATATTGTACTGATTTAATGTAATGCTGAAAAGAATGAATATGCACGTTTCAATAAAATGCATACTGTCTTACAGGAAATCAGTGTATCAAGATCTTTAAACTCAACACGGCTATACAAGTCTAGATATAATTATGTTCTAGATAATGACGTAGATTTTTAGAACACAAACTCTAATAAAGCTTTAGCATTGAATGAAAGAGCTCTCAATCACATCTGCTATTTTACGTTTATGTGTATATATAGACGCACATAAAATTCATTTCTCACAATTGAGCAGTATAATTTGATGACGCCATAAAAAAATATTCTATAAACTTAACACGGACACAAACCTGCAGAATTTTCTCAATGTTTGTAAGATAGTCAACTAAACAAATTCAGTATCATGGTCAACAATCTCAGACAAACAGGACGTCACCTCAACAAATTCTCAGAACTATTTCCAAAAATGATGCAACGTAAATGTATAATTTCAAAGAAAGAGGCGCTGTAGTGCCGCGCCGGACGCCATTTGTGGAAAAATGTTAATCGAAATTTCAAGAACAAGTAACAAAACACAAAACAACGTACCTGTGTTACACATCGTGTTATAAAATACCATGGATGCCTAAGCAGATAAAAAGTAAGCTTACTCAGATAATCAAAGCCGAGTTTTATCTAATGTGCCGTTTCGACTTAAGAAAGAATCTGAAAAACTAAAACCATATCTCTCCTATAAAACGTAAATTAATAACATCAAAGGAAGAGCCGCTCAACTACCGGTTGCCCTTTTTGGAAAAATTGTCACTCGAAATTCAAAAACAAGAGACGAATAACATTCCGTTGCGCTCACTAATAAAAAAAATACCAATGACGTCATCAACCCTCAATCTGCCAGAAGGTCAGTAGCATGTCGTGAACAGGAATATATGTCCAGAAGTGCACTAGTACATCTACTTTCGTGCTTACAAATAAATGTTGAGACAAAATTAAAAAATTTAGAAATGTTTGAATGAAAATTATTCCTTTTTTTTAGAGATTAAGTGAAATATTAAATTTTCACTAAACAAATCACATCGATAATGAAAAAATGGGATATGGATGTGGTCCAGTATTACTGACGGTCGGTTTAAAATAGAAATTTGATATGATACATTTGATGACCATTTGATGACCAAAGAGTCGAAATCATAGGATATATTAATCACAGAGGTAACAATTCAGAAAATATTGTAAATATTTGATAGTTTTTTATTTTATTTCTTTTGATTACACACAAGACACTGTTAAAGCTTTTTATTTCTGAAGAGAATCAAACCAATTTATACTAGGACTTGTTAATACTTTTATCAAATGAATTAATCTATATTGTGATTTTTTTAAATTAATACCACAGTAGTGATGGAACAATTATTTGTATGTGACTTTTCTAGAATAATTTTTATTTATTAATACGTATTGCAATGTACCCGTGTGGAAATTGCCAAATTATTGCACAATTACAAGTTTGGCCCCAACTTGGAAAATTATTTCATGGCTACAACAGGGTTCATATCTTAAATCTAGTTAGGGCCAAGTCTGTTTCACAGCTCTTGATTGAAGCGCCATCAACTTGGCTGTGCATCTGTTTTCAGTCGGGCTCCATCTTGAACCTCTTGAACACAAGTAGGTTGGTTTGAGGTTGTGTTGGCGAGTCTTTTTGTGATTTTCTCTATATTAATTATTAAAGTGAAATATTATTTACACAAAAGTAGCTGTCCAGTTAACTGATCCTTTAAAGATCCAAAATGGAGAAAAAAAATTAATCTCTAAAATGTAGATTACCTGAAAATCAAATTTCAAATACTTCAATATTTTATTAATTGAATAATTGTAAATAATTTTATTTAAAATTAAGTTTACCAGTTCTGTCAAGATCGTCTTTCTTCAATTTATATTATCGAATCATTTAAATGTTCAAAATTTCAACACCGTCTGGCTCCATTGCTTTCATTTAGTTTCATGTCAATTTGAATTTGCGCGCCGAACTCTAATATCGATTGTCGGCCTCTTCGATTCATTCTTTGGTAATGCGGCGACTTCGCTATAATAAAACATGTGAATTTCGTGGTTGAAAATTGCAAGCGCAATTCTGATTCGTTTCAAAAGAAGTTTATTTCAGTGCGATATTACAATGTAAATTTTTTGAAAATTTGAAGTGCATAATAAATCCTCTTGGAGAAAGAATAAGTTCCTCCATGTATTTTACCTGATTTAAAAATTTGGAAATATAACCTCAATTACGTTTCACATGTTAGCATAGGACTCCACTAATTCCAAAGATTGGGATGGCAACCGAAAGATGAAGTTGAAGAGGAATAAGCCGGTTCAGGAATAAGATTTTTCTTAAAATGTTCAGCTACTTGAAATGTTCCTTTTAAATAAAAAATTTGTAATTATAATGTGGCTCAGACCAGAAAAATAAGTAAAGCCAAGTTGGGGCCAAGTCGGTCGGTAAGTTAGGCTCTGGCCGGGTTAGGCGTTTCATTTGTGGCTTGGACCTGTCTAAATCCCCAATTTGGGCCCAAGTTTTTCCTACTTTGGGCCCAACTGGCGCCAAGACAAAACTTCCACACGGGAATGTATAGCACAATTTTACCGTCGGCTTCGTGTCGTTGATAAGCGCTAGTCATTTTTAGCGGGAAATTTTGTTTATAAGGATGATGATGAAAACTTTGTTATAAGACCCATTCCATTTCAAATCGTGGAGAGATATGCAGATTAGGATGTCAGAATAAACTCACCTATAAATATGTCATTCTACAATGAAAATAAAGATATGGGTATTTTATAGTTTAGCCGAAAAAAGTTATCTTAGGAATTAGGAGCTATCGAAGTTAATCTTCCGATTTTCAGAATCTGTCGAAAACTGACAGATTTTTTAAATGCTCTATTTTTTTACGGATTACATATATATTTTGATATCTATTTTTTGAAATCATATGGGAATTCTTGTTCTATAGAATGATCCTACTTGTTATAATTAATGGAGAGTATTCATATTTCACGGAGCATACCATAAGCTTTCTAAATTATCGTCGTTTTTAGAAGTAAACTCACTTTTGGTATTCATAAAATGTCAACATGTTTACTTGTGGCGGTTAGGGTAGGTTGGCAGAGTCGTAATATATGATACGGGAAATAATTTTAATTATATGAACTGTGCGGATAAACAATAATGTAATATTCATGTTGGCCGGATAAATATTTCATGTCAAGAAATAAATAATGTATTGTTAGTATTATTGAGGATAGAAAGAATAACTAACCTTGCAAAATATATAAATGAAATTAAAAGTATTATAAATGAAACAAAAATCAACAGTCATAAAAATAAAATAAAAACCATAAATATAAATAAAATGAAATATGAATCAAACAAAAACCGGAATTATAAATAAAATAAAATATAAATGAAATCAAAACGAAAACTCGAATGAAATTAAATATGACTAAAATAATAACAAAAACCAGAAATAAAATAAAATATGAGTAAGTTAAAAAACAAAAATACGGATCAAATAAAATATAAATTAAATAAAATATAAATTAAATTAAATATAAATAGAATAAAAACACAAAATTTAAATAAAATGAAAACAAATATAAAATAAATAAAAATCAACTTTTTCAGAATAATACCACTACAGCAAAATGCGAATGTACAAGCGAAAGAGCGAGATAGGAGTCACAGATGAAGAAGTTTTGAAGGATGCAGCAATTACTGCACAAAGCCGCAAATCAACGAAAAACACACAAAAATGAAGCTTTTTTCAAATGTGCGCAATTTATTTTAATAAAGAATCGTTCAAAATAATATAATTATTGCCTCTCTTTTTTTTCACGAAATTGGCCAACCTGCCCCGCTCTCCCCTACATTTTAAGTTGTATATTAGGGTGATTAAAAAAAATATTCTGAAATTGGACTCAGAAACAGGACTAAGTTTTACCTTTTTGGATGACAAATTTAAAAGAAAAATCAAATAACGGATATGATTTAGAGGTCCCATATTCAAGTTTTATCCTTTTTATTTAATTTACACGTCATTTTTACGTTCTAAATTTCTCATAAGTGTATGTAATAAATGTGTGTACACGTGGAATTATCCCATTAAATTACTAAGGTTGTATACAATTTGAAAAAAAGTTTCACTCACTTAAATGTAAAATATTAAAAATTTAGACTTAACCCTTTCATTTGGGTTGACATTACATTTTATAAATATTTTTTGAAAACAAATAACACTTATTACCTGGGAAACTTTCATTACGTTATTGATATAAAAAAAAATTTTACTGAACTTATAGATCTGCTATCTCTAGATTCGGACGAAAGTAGATGATATCTAAAATTGCATTAATTATTGGATAAAAATTATTTTGTTTTACTGGCAGTAACGAAATGGAAAGAAAGTTTCACGAGTCGAAATTTAGGCCCTACTTTGACGCTCTTCACGCTGTCATTTGTAGGGGCTAAGGTTTTCAAGTAGAGGCTATTTTAATACGATTTTTGATCTACTTTGGCGCTATAATGGGCACAAATTTGCAAGTCTTCCACTTGGAGCGTCAAAATAGGGGCTCAGTTTTTGCTTTTAATTTAATGCTCCATATTCTACCTTCCTGTACTAAATAAAATTATTTGACGAAAGATTAACAAAAGTAGATTAAGACGAAAACATAGCGACATTTTCGCTGAATTTCAAGTTATTTTGCAGAATCATTGAACAACAATTTCTTATTAAGCGTTGAAAACAACGTGTATCTTTTATTAAATAAATGAATATACAAAATAATTTTGGTTTTTTTATTCGTCGACGAATGCTAAGTTTTATGCAACTTAAAATAAAAATGGCTATTTGTTGTTAAATGAAGATGCAACATTTGATGAAATATGTACAAAATGTCACAGTGTCCTCGTTTCACTCAACCTTTGTTGATCTTTCGTCAATTAATATTCTTTTCGTGCATTTTTATATCTCTTTCGCTGATGAGTTATTAATCCTTTTTTCCTTATAATTTTTTTATTCGAATTTTTCAAAATACAAAGAAGATTTATAACTCAAACTAAGTTATTATTAATATCAAAAAGTATTGAGCTATAATAAACCAGTAACAGTGGGTTTTTAAAAACGAACAAAGTTCTACAATAAAGTAAAATATAG